>CAUYQG010108451.1:0-37767 GCA_963574415.1 Tarsius wallacei
GACTAGCTTGGGAAATATAGCGAGACCCTGTCTCTTAAAAATAAAGGTAATATTATACAGGAGTGCCCCCAAAATGTACACATTTTAAGTATGCCATTTACTCAAAAGATGGCATTCATCAAATGAATGCTAGCATCACCACGACACAGGCAGGACAGTCAAAGAAAACGGTGGAAGCAATGCCATGCTACCCAGTGCTACTGCAATTTAATTCAATTTTGAAAAGCAATAGGTAACATTTCTTAAAATGTGTTACATTTTTGGGGCAACCCCTCTGTGTGTGTGTGTGTGTGTGTGTGTGTGCACGTGCGTGCCTACACGCATGTACACACAACCTGAATTAGAATCAAATGAAAAGGAAATTTAACATGATTGCAGCAATTGACGGTTAGCTTTGCACCAACCCCCCCCCCCCACGCCTCTTTCCCTTTTGTGACCGGAACTTTCTTTTGTTCCTGCCTTCCCGGAGCACATTGGGGAAGACGGAGTCCAGCTCTGGGACCTCTGGACACACAGTCTTTGCAGCCTCTTTTCCTGTCTGTTGCTGTGTCTTCCTGCAGCACCTGGAACTGTCATCGCAACGTGCTGAGGATCGCGGAGTGGGAAGACAGTACTGAACCACAAAATACACCAGCCCAGGAGCTGCCTTGTCTTTAACTGTCTCAGAGAAACACAGGAGCCCTTGCTGCTGAAGCCACCATGAGTTGGAGTTTCCAGCAGTTCCAGTGAGAAACACCCCACCTTCTAAGAAGCTCTCCCAGGCTAATCGTTGTTCTGACATCTGGATCTTTGGTTCAACATTTCTGCCCAGTAGCCCTGTCCCTCTATGCTGAGAATTCCCAGTGACAGAAAGCTCACTGCCAACTGTGGACGTCGGCTCTGGATGTCTGTTGGAATGTTCTTCCCCTCACACAATGTGAGCCTGCTTTGGGATTTTCCCAGGGGTCCCTAGTGTTCGTCTCTCACCTGTTTGCCTGTACTTCCGTGTGCCCTACATTCTCTCATCTATTCGTCCATCCATGCAAAAACTACCCTAGGGACCCAAGTGGGTGAGGAATTTGGGGACAAGAGAATTCGGGCCGGCCATTCTTCATCCGTTTGAACACGACTCATCCTCTGCATCTTTGGTATTTTCAAGTTGATCTTCATGTTCTGCAAATTTGTCTGCAGTATCCTAATCCTGTATGCTGTCTCTATGTCAGTCACCCTTGAGAATCCTTCCCCTGCATCCTCTGAGAATGTTCGGAATTAAATACAAAATGCCAAGTGTATCCTGGCTGGCATAGACCTCCATTTCCTGAGAGGTTACCACCGTTAATGTGGCCCAAGAGCATGAAGCACTGTGTGTGCTCCTGTTAGCACGTGGATGAAGTTTGAGTGAGAGCCGAGATCCCAAATCATCTTCCGAACCTGGCTTGGCGTCTGCCATCTTGCTCCAGTACAGCTGGTCCCTAGGACTCAAGACTGAGCCTTACTCGACCTGGATTCACCATCAACTTCTATACTTTAAACCATGTTCTGCCCACATTCCTTGGTCTCTCTTCGGTCTCTTATTGCCCACAGCCCCTCACTACCGGTTCCCCATTTAAAAAGCACATGTTTCCCTGCTGAACCTTGACTGGGAGATACATACAATGTTGCCCTACTGTTTTTACAAAACAAAGGCTGAGTTACTGGAAGCCACTTTCGACCTAAGGGTTACTGAGATAGAGACAGCATACAAGATCAGGACACTGCAGAAAAATTTGAAGAACATGAAGATCAACTTGATATATGTATATATATTTTTTTCTTTGTACAGTGTCAACCATGGTGCAATCGGGGCTCCCTTTTTCAATCAGCTGTTGATTGGTCGAAAGTGCCTTCCAGTAACTCAGCCTTTGTTTTGTAAAAACAGTATTGCAACATTGTATAACACTTTAGAAGTGTTTCAAATTTAGGCTGGCTGGTGATTTCGCAGACTAGGGGGCTAGCATATGGAGTCTGCTATGCTCAAGAACTGCTGTTCCCCGTTCTTGGCTCCACCAGGCAAGCCGGGATTAACAATGAGGGGGACCTTCTCTACATCCCAGTTGATGAGGCCACCAGGTATGGTTACCACCTTTGGACCAGGAGGGTCTTGTGGGCAAATGAGAGAGAGAAAATCTGGATACCCTAAGGCAGTCAGTTTCTCACGGGCTTGGTACAAATACCTCATCCATTCACTCAAACTTAGCATCTACAGCATGCTGGGGCCTTGTAAGACAAGGTCCTGTCTTTGAAGCACTCGTAGTGAAATCAAGGATATAGGAACAATAACAAAAATTACAAATCAGCTTGATGATTGCAAGACATGATCCTTTGGAGGCACCTGGGAGTGTCCACAAGAGACTGGGATTTCACAGATAAGAAGATGGTTGACTTGCATTTGGAATCTTTTCCTAAACATACTTGTCTAACTATTCAGTTAATATTTATTAAGAATCACAGGAGGTACAAGAGGAAAGGAAACTTTAGGCAAAAGGAATTTCATGTGGCATCACTTTGTGAGACACAGAAAAGATCATGCATTGGAAATAACAAATGTCTTTCCCTGAAGCGTGTTGGTGTGCTAGCTGTGTGATCACGGGATGTCGGGTTCCCTGGGGAGCCTCGGACTTTTAGGAGGGATATTCACTTGTTCTGATCTGTGCCCTGAAACAGAACTTGAATCTGGGACAATAACACCCTGCCACTGTCCCACTGTCTTCTTGAGCACCCATGACGATGGAGGGTTTAGGAGAACGTCAGATTTGGAGTGTAAAGGCAAGAGGTCCAGCCTGGTTTGGGGCTTTATTCGCTATTAATCATGAGAGTTTGCACCACATGTTGTGCCCTGTGCAGCCTCAGTTTTCTCGTTGGTAGTAGGTGAGTGCAAACTAGAACCTGCCTCAAGCAAATGGCATCAGGGTGAAATTTTTGCTGTGTGGAAAAGGACTTGGCGGTCTGCAAAGCACTTTCCAAATGTCAGTTACCTCATGATTTCCATTGTTGCACCAATGCTAATGATTGCCTTGTCCACTCTGAGGCAACGAGTTTCATCTCTGGACAGCTCTGAGAGTCAGGGATTAACCTCTTATACTAAGCACCAATATCTCTTGCCCCATGATTTCCAAGCCCCTGTTACTAGGGCTGTCCTTAGGGTCACATAAAGTGAGTGCAACTGTTCCTGTGTGACAGTCGTTCTCAGCTCTGCAGACTGCGCTCCCAAATCCATCTTGCCTTTTCTTTTTTCCAAGTCTGCCATCTGGGCCTTTGAGAGCAGAGGTTGATAAGTTGAAGAGTGATGAGATTTTTGTCAAGGTCTTGTTGAGGATAAGGACTTGTCTCATTTGTCCATCTCTGTGGGAATTTCTCTTCTTTTCTGTAAAACAAGAGATCGGAAAGGAAGATGATGTGCTTTCTGACGTCCTCCTCTTTCCAGCCTACACATTTGGGATTTTTCTAGATTGTTCTCGAAAGTTCTCTGTGGCTGGAATGGATGCTCTTGGAGGGAATCTGAAGCCATGCAGATAAATGATGAGTGGGTCGTCATGTAGAAACACAGGGAGTGGGAGTGCTTGTGGTCCTTTGTGGTCCTCTTGAGTAAATCAGAGCATTACCTCTCTCTCATTCACCTGCTGCAGGTTCAGGTGAGGTGGAAGATGGCATTAGGAAAGGGTGGGTGTGTCAGGAAGACTCAGAACTTCTGAGCTGCGAGACTGAGGCGCATACAGCCTTAACCTCCTGGTGTGTGAGGCTCTCCCAAGATTGCACGAGACCCCTTCCTTTCAAGAGCATTTGGAATGGTCAGCCTTTCGTTGATTACTCAGTTTTCTTGATCCTTATGCTCTGAAAACCAGAAAAAAAAGCCACAGACAAAAAGAGAAAGTTGAGGGTGATGTTTTACTTACTGCCACAATATGTTATTGGCATTTCCCTTTGGTAGCAAAAAAATAATGACAACAAGTGCGTTCAGCACTGTGGGAGTTCCCCTAGCGTGGGTGAAATAATCCAATGGGGGTGCGAAGGGAGGATTGTTGTCAAACTCAGTGACCTCAAGACATTGGCCCTTCCGGTTTCTCCAACTGCCCCATGTGTTTCCCAGTAAATGGACAAGTGGAGCTTTCCCCAAGAGGTTTAGAGGACTCCAGGAATGGGAGCCTTTCACTGGGGTCCTGTAAACCCGGCACCCTACTGGATGGGTCCCTCATACTCAGAGCTAGGACAGTAGACCCCAAACACCTCGGGGGCTCAGGATAGGGTACGTAAAAGGAATGGGCTAGAGCCAAAATCCTGAGAAAACACCAAGGCTGAAACCTAGGAAACCCAAATCAAACGTTGAGGGAGGCCCCGTGAAAACACTCGCCCCAGGCTCCTTGTACATCTGCTTTGTGACACACTCCAAACTTCTGACTGCTTGCTTTCTCCCTACTGCTTCTGCAAGCATTTAAACATCATGAGAAAAAGACCCAGGTCCGTTCTCTGATGTTTTCTTGCATCTCTTAAGAATTTCACAAGCACTAGTTCAATAATTATATGAATGAGCAAAGCGCCAAGCTGGAGCAAGACTGAAATAGAGGGAGAGGGGCCAGGCCCAGAACTGGACAAGAAAGGGGAACAAAAGAGAAGAAGATGTGGCTGTAAATGGGTGAGAGGCTGCACAAGGTTTGTGAGTTCCCTTCCATCTGAGAACAGGCTTGGGGCCCAAATGAGGGTCCCCTGAAATTCTAAAAGCCAGGCTGGGCTGTGAGCCGCTGTGGGCTGGGTGACCACAATCTTGCTCTGCAGAAGCCCACTTTCATGTGGGTCTCCCAGGATGGGGACCTGCGTGAGGGGAGAGGTGCTGCTGGGGTCTGTCATGCATTTACTGGGAGTTGAGCAGAGTGACACCACTAGTCCAGAGGGCAAGCCAAGGAGGGGATCAGGGCCGGCTGGGAGCGGGAGGGGAAGGCAGCCCACAGCAGCTCCAGCCAGTCGTGTCTCTATTCGGATGCCATTAGTGGGTTTGGCAGGCGTGCCTGCCATCTACTTCAGAGGACCACGGCACAGATTAAGGGAGGCTGGATGCTAATTTGCACATATGGAAATGCTTTTTCTCGCCGTCGATGGCTCTGTTGTGGACAGATGGAATTAGCGAGAACTTCGAAGTCGTGAAGGCAAACACATCAAAAAAAAGAAGAAAGAAAATTGAAAAAAGAAAAGAAAAGAAAAAGCCAGCCTCTCTCTTCTTTCCTATTCTTTTCTCTTTCTGTCAGCTTCTCTCTGTTTTTCCTCTTCTTCTTCCTGTCATTCCACTGCACTTGTCTTTTCTCTCTTTTTCGTTCACCTTTCTCTTGTGAGACCCTTCAGAGTGTTCAAGAGTAAATAAATATTGCTCCAGAATGGTTCCTGGTATTAATGATGCGTTGGTCACATTTCAGTGGCACATTGTTCGTTAACAGCAAGGCCTCCTGACATCAATCATAAGTGAGATTCAGGAGCCAGAACGGGCCTGACAAAGGAAATTCGGCCTTCAGAGGACCGTGGGCTCTCCAGAGGCATCGACCTGGGACATGGCCACGGTGTGTCTCTGCCTCCCCTTCCCTGAGACAACTCCTCTGTCAGCACCTGTCGCTGGGTCACCTTCCCCAACAATCTTACTGCTCTGCTAAGGATGGGTTCTTCAGAGGCACCCGGCTTGCCTCGGGGCTGAAACGACAAATCCGATGGGATTATCTTTTGTTATTATTTTTCTTCCTTTCTTGCACTCTAAGCCTTTGACTGGGAAGGTCTGTAATATTTTATTTATGTGGCAGACAAACCAGGTTTAGTGTCCTTTCAGAACTTGTCACATAAAGGTGTCTACCCAGCTGAGGTATCTTCCTGGGTAATTGTCCCTCTTCAGAATTTGGAAAACTTTTTTTCCAGTAAAGGGTTGCATAGTAAATATTTTCATTTTTTCCAAGTCAGACATCCCTCTTGTACCTAGGAAAACAGTCGTAGAGAAGATGACAGTGAACACGTGTGACCGTGTTCCCATAAAGCATAATTTACAAAGACAGACTGATGGGTCTAGTTTGTTCCTAACGGGTATTTTGCTATCCTCCCAGTCCAGGAAATTAATGTAGGAGTCACACAGCTCTTTTGTTCTCCTCAGCCTAGGCTTTCTAACTTATCTGAGAGTGGATGAATATATTTCTCATATTTGAGAAGGATGTTCTAAGCCTGCGTTGACTCAGCTGACTTCAGAATGTCTACACCTCCGGGTTTCAGGCCACTGAGAAGAAAGAGGCAGTGAGAGGGGTTATTGGTGGTCCCTGCCTGACCCGACTCTGTGAATCTGAAAGCTTAGTGCAAACTTGGTCCTATGCCCCAAATTCGAAGTCTTAATGCTTCTTTTCTTTCCTCCCATTAAAGCTTCAGGAATGGTGATGTGTGGGTTAAATGTCAGAATCTGTATCCTCCAAGGGGAAGCATGTGTGGCAGGGACTCTGGAGTGGGTCTTAGTGAATGCCATTGGTGATACTGAATGGAGAGTGAGGTCCTCCATCAATCGCTTGGCTGTGTAACTAACCACCTGGTCTTTCCAGCCATTCATCTGTTTGGTTTCTTGGGGAAGGGAGGGAGAAATGGGGACGGAGATACATCCCAAAGTTTAGATGGCCAATTGAATGTTTACAGTTTCCAGCCAGATGTTCTGAAACTGACCCATTCAACCGTGTACCCGCAGCTCCCAATGCTGCCACCCACCACCACTGCTATACTCACTGTCCCCGGCTCAAGTGAACGTCCAGTGTGTTGCTTTGTATTATAGAAGCTTTGTTTCCTCTTTTATGATTTCATGTTCTCTTCACTCAGGGGCATTATAAACTCCCTGGAGAAAAGAACCACCCCTTTTATTAAAATGACTGTATGTGACTTGGGTGTCATCCATGTCTATGAAGTGTCTATATATTTTGTGCTTATCACAGAACTAGACTGGATGAAAGAGACACAGGGCAGAGTTCAGACTCCACCCCTTACTAGTTGCTGGTCTTTTAACCATATAGGTAAACCCTGAGCTTCAGTTTCCTGTCCATGAAAGAGGAAAGAAAAGAATGTTGCTGATGTCTTATGCATATTTTTTTCAAGATGCAACAGATTCTCCTTGCAGTTACGGCAACCCCAGTGAGGCCGTTACCTGCAGGATACTAGTGCAAGCTGCCATCACTCTATCCCAAACCTCTGGGGCTGGTGTAAGGCAAGCTTCTACCCAGGAAGTCTAGAATTAGAGTAGACAAACAGAATCTGTGGACTAGGGAACCCATGCAAAGACCATTC
The DNA here is from genome assembly GCA_963574415.1 of Tarsius wallacei. NCBI lineage: Eukaryota > Metazoa > Chordata > Mammalia > Primates > Tarsiidae > Tarsius > Tarsius wallacei. Next base: position 7,300 of record CAUYQG010108451.1, read on the forward strand.
TATCTGAAAAATAAGTCAGTGGCAGGATAATAAGTTAGGGAGTAAGAACTAAGAGAAGAAGTGGTGAGAATTGGCCAGCTCGGGTGAAGGCTTTTGATTGATGAACATACATGTACTGCAAGCTACTGTCTAGTGAATTCCTACTCTATGTTAGACATCAAGTGCAGCATTGTACATGCATTATCTCCAAACCTTATGATATCCATGACAGTTTTTTAAATCTCCCCATTTTATACACTAGACTCAGAGAATTTAAGGGCCTTTAGTTAAGGCCCCACCTCTGTCAAGTATGTACAAGTAGGATTTGAATTGAGCTCTGCCTGGTCCCTAAACCAAAGCATAAGCTGTTTCCATTAGCTGATGGGAAGCCTTGAGACCAAGCACTGACTGTGTGCATGTTGCCTTATTCACACTCAACTTTCTGATCCCAGCCAAGAAGTTAGGTCAGCTGATCTGTAGCCTATTCAGCATCTCAGGAGATACTCAGGGAAAGTGAACTCTAACCCTTTGCCTTCCAAGCTCAGCCATGGTCCCAGTGCCCAAGGGAGATGAAGCATGTAGTCTTTCAGATGACCCCAGAGTCATCCCATGGTGAACATTTCTACTCATTCTCCTCTCGCTGTTTATATGCTTGTTTTCCTTGAATTCAGTTTCGTAAGGGCATGGATAAGGCCAACCCTCCACATACAGCAAATTTATTAACAAATTCTGACAAAATCCCTGACTGAATGAATAATGACTGGAAGGGTGTTTTGAAAAGTGCATAACGTGGGAAAAAAGCAAGGGATTGGTGTAATTTGTATTGATGTGTACTTATTCCTCTAGGAAACAAACAAATAAGCAAACAAACAAAAATTCTGATCTAGTCTATTTCTCACTTAGTTATTCTCAGTATCCTGGCCTTATTCTCTGCATGTAATTCCCTTGGGGGCTTCCCAACATTATAGCTATCAGGTTGAAGACCCCAGGTCTACAGTATTAAAGGAAGACACCAAATCTTTGAGAGAGGGACATATTGACATCCGCATTCAAGTTCAACTAACGTTGTCCCAGTCATTAGATCATTAGAAGATGTTCTGTGAGGGCAGGAACTCTATTTATTTGCTATAATGTACAAATATTTCTATATATGTGTATTCAAAAACATACACATGTCAATGCACAAACATAAAAAGAGAAAATATATACAGGTATGCAGGCATAGCAGTAACAAATAAATAAATGGATGCACAGATGAGTAGGTGAATGGATGGATAGATGAGTGGATGAATGGATGGATAGATAGATGGGTATATGGATGGATGAATGTATGGATAAGTGATGTATGGATAGGTAGATGCGTAGACGGACGGATGGATGAGTGGATGAGTGGATGGATACATGAACCACAAAAAGGCCAGCCTTAGAAATTCTCTGAATTTCACTGTTTTCCTATTTTTTTGTAACCCATGTTCTTTTTAGTCAAACAAAAATCTAATAAGCGTTTCATGTCCTCTAATGTTTTAATTTGAGAAAAAATTAACAATCAAGTTACAAAGTGCTTTGAGAATTACAACATGTAATTCAGACATAAAATTGTGGTTTTCTTCACCTTGATCATCCTGATTTCTGTTTGAAAATTTCCAAAAAATTCCATATTGTTATCAACAATAAATGACTACTACTATCATTAGTATAATTTGAAATTCATACAAATTAAAAGTTGTTACAAAAATAAAAGAAAATACACTTTTAAATATTCTTTTAGTTTTTGGATCTGTTCTCACAGAAATTCTGGACAATGGTATGTTGTCCCTGCCAGGTTAAGATTCGTCTTTTGTATTGCTTACATATTAACATTGGTTCAAAACTCTACACCAGGAAAACAGCAAAAAAGAAAAAAATTCTTTAGTGATTTTTTAATGGAAAGCTGAATTTTAAATTACTAAATGCTCTGCATCTTGTTTTAACACCAAATTCACTTCTAGGCATTGAATACAGTTCCCTATGTAATCTTCCAAAACTGGGTGAGAATTGGTTTCAGATAAGTTGTTATTGTTTCCAAGGCTTAACTTCTATTCAGCTAGAAAAATAGACTCAGGAAAGTTCTTCCCACTCATTACTCAGGAATGCCTCGCATTAGTAGAGAAAATGTATTCCACAAAGTTTGAAAAATGGTGCAGAAACGGAGCTCAGAATCTGTCACCTGAACTCTAGAACACGAATGGTTTTAAAAGGCAAGGGAAGAATTTTTTAAAAAGCACTAACAAAGGAAGGAGAGAGTTGCCAGGTCCCACTAATGGACTGCAGAAAGGGCGAAGGGAGAGAAACAGGTTGCCTGTAACTGGCTGCAAGATATGAGATAAATCTCTGACCATAAGAAAATCATCGCCAAGAGAAAGTAAGTGGAAGAGAGGGAGAGAGAGATGGAGAGAGAGAAAGTCCTGGTACTCCACGTGGCTGATATAGGTGGCCTGGAATTTAAAGCCCATATCTTCTGATTCCAAGTTCTGTTGAGCACCTCCATAATCAAATCCTAGTATCCTAGTAGCCATGGAAACCTGTGGAATTTCCCATTCCTTCCACCTCTCTCCATGGCTTAGTTCTCTTATGTCATTATAATCACAGTTACATTCAGTACCTCACCCTTCGCCCTGGTTACTTTCATCCACTAAAACACTGCAGGCAGAAGACAACCTAAATTTACATTTTCCAGAACTCTGTACCCTAATATTCTGAGGGCCAAGGGCACACATTGTATGAGTCAAGCTGGCACTTCTGCCTAAACTTGTGCTTTGGCTGGAAAATATTTGTTTTCTGAATGGTTTAAAGTTCTTGCGACTCAAAGCCAGGAAAATGATGACAAAATATGTAAGGCCCCTTAATATTTTTCTAATTTAATATTCTCATCACTCTTTCAGATTGTGAAAGAAATACCTGGCATTTTGGAAGAAGCATGTGGGACTACAGAATAATAAGGAGTTTTTAAAAAAACACCCGTAATCTTACAACAAAGAAGAAACCCTATTGTCTTTTAGACTTAGTATGTGTGCGTTTGTGTGTTCTGTACATTATGGTAATGATCATATTGAATATGAAGCTTTATGTTGTGTTTTTTTCACTCCACTTTATACTATAAACACTTTTGCAAGTGTTCAGATTATTCTAAGACCAACTTCTTATGGCATACTGTATGCTGTGTGAATATACAAAAATTTGTCTACCATTCACCTATCATTGAGCTTTTGGGTTCTTATTTTGTTATTTTTATAAAAAAATGCAATACCTATAATTTTGCATCTCCTATTTTCTATTCATTCTTCCTGGAATATTTTTCTTTTCCTAGTCTTATCCTCTCCACTGTCTTCTTGGGAATTTTCTCTTTAGTGAAGTCTTTTTTCAATCTTTCAAATTACAGTCAGTGGCTTTTTCTATTATGACTTTGATATGTAAGTAGATGTCTATGACTTTACGTATAATGTTTTGTTACGTGTGTTTTATTATCTACCTCTGCTAAATCAGAGACTAAGTGAACATGGTCAGCTTGGCTTCCCTTTCTACCCACAAAGTTTTCATTGGTAAACTGAAGGCAACGATACTTCCACTTTAAGTTGATGTGAGAGGTAAATGAGATACAAGATGCAAAATCCTCAGAATACTATGTGGCCTATAAAAAGTTCTCCATCAGTCTTAGTTTTAATCCTATACTGATTTACCTATGGGGCTGATATAACTATTTATATATATATGTCTATTCCCATCTATTCCCATGATAATATGAACTCTTGAATAAAAAAGCACACACACACTCACACACATATACACAAACATAGATGGCTTCAGTCGCTAGCATCGTGTCTAGTCTTTAGTGCTTAGGAATTATTGGTTGAATGAAATAGCTAAAGTTTAAATTTGTTGACATCAATATCATAAAGCCTTTTGCTCAATGGATATGCTAATAAATTGCTACTAATAATGAGATTTTGTATCTACTATAGAGTATTTATTTATAGATATAACATTCGCGTATATTTTAGGATTTTATAAATCAAACCTTATTTTATCTAGAGGAGTTTCATATCACTGAAAAAAATTAGAAACATTCTAATAATTGCCGTATGTTCGGCAAGAGAGGCTCTTTTAATCATAGAAAAATGAAGTGAGTTAATTGGATGGTTATGATAGCTACAGAAGCGGTTTATGAAAGTCACAATTAAGAGGCACCCACTGCAAGCAAAGGCAAAATGTACTTTCTTTAGGCTCCCATAAGCTGCATTTTCAATGCACAGATTTAAGAAAATTCCCTTTCCAAATCCCCTCTTGTCCCACATGAAAGGGATGATGACTTTTTACTCAGCAGACTTGGGCCTTAAAAAAATAAAATAAAAGGAATGTTTACTCTAAGTAGAACATCATGGGCTTCGTCACAGCAGTTTCATGGCATTCTCGCCCAGCTGTTTTGATTTAGCCCCCCATTTCCAATAAAACTTGTGTTTTATTTCAAGGGGCAATCCGTAATTAACTTTTCAACTGGTGGCAGTGGTTTCTTCTGGTGCCACCAACAGTGTGGAACTCAGCCTTTAAAAAAATAAAAGTAAAAGTGAATAACCTGGTGGGAAGGCTTCCCCTGCTGCCGCTGAGGTTTCTCCGTGGAGAGGTTGACGGTGGTGGAGACGCTGTGGGAATTGACTTGAGTGCACCAGGCAAGGCAGGAGGGACATGTGACAAGAGTGGAAGGTCCATTATCCCAAATTCTCTTAAAGATAAGTACTTTGAGGATACAGGTGTCTTTGATTCCACCAGATAGATAGATGGGTAGATAGTCAGATGGAAAGATAAAGATATATCTAGATCAATATCTATATAATTATCTATAACTATAATTTGTCTATCCATAATCTATCTATCTATAATCTATGTTTCTATGTTTATCCATCCATCCATCCGTCCGTCCATCCATCCATCCACCATCCATCCATCCATCCTCTCTTTCAAATCTGTCATCTCTCTCTCTCTCTCTCTCTATCTCTATCATCTATCAACCTGTCTGTCTGTTTTCATCCGTCCGTCCATCCATCCATCCATCCATCCTCTCTTTCACATCTATCTGCCATCTACCTATCTGTCTTTCTATCTATCCACACTCTCTCTCATATCTACCTATCTACCCATCTTTCTTTCTTTCTTCCTATCTATCTATCCATACTCTCTCACACATTTTCCTCTCTATCTCTATCTATCTATCTATCTATCTATCTATCTATCTATCTATCTATCTACCTATCTATCTATCTATCTATCTATCTATCTATCATTTACATAAAAGGTCAGTATGAAGCTGAGCAAGCAGTGTTTTTCTCCCCCAGTATCCTCAGTATATTTTGTAAACATAAAAAGCAATTAAAGGTGAAAACAAAATGGAAAAATAGAAGCAATATTTTTATTGAGCATCTACTGGTGCCAGGGGAAGGAGAAAGAACAGCTCAGGTTATAAGAGAGAGAAATCAAATGCATGGGAAAGAGATACGTGAATCTAAATGCAGCTCTGTTTAACCACGACTTGGACACACGATGACACAGCCTATGGTAGAGGTACCCTGCCCCTGAAGTAACTCCATTGGGTGAGATCGCTTTTCCTTGACATTGTAGACACTTATTGCTGAGCCTGGGTCCTTCCCAAGCACCCTAGGCCTTGGGGGTGGGGACAGGAAGGTTGGCATGTTGGCACTGTGCCCCAGAGGAAATGGGCATATGCAGGAAGGACTCAGGGCTCAGTAGTTCTGCATGGGCACCCTCTGTATGCAATGTACCCAGGCAGCTTGTACAGAACCTGGGCTATGGGAAATGCTCTCTGGTGAGTGACCTGGACAGTGCAGACAGGCCACCTCTGGCATCAGGCCAGCCCGTGTTCTGACTCTTTCTCTGTTCCTTCCTTTGGAACACTCCTGTGCCCCCGGCAAATGGAGATAAATGAGGTTGTACCTCAAAGGCACCCGTTACGGTGCCTGACACAGGGGGCATTTAAAAATGCTAGTCTTCTGACTTATTTCTAGTTAGTATGTCTAGTAACTCGGGGATCTCTAAGTCCTCCGACTGTTGGTTATCTTGCCCTTTGACTCATGAATAAAATGAATCTCTATCTCATGAGAGCCAGGAAATCCCAGCAACTACTCGGGACAGAACTCTTGAATACTCCATCAACTCCCAGAAGTTTTTCTGTTCCTGCATGCTCAGAGCTCAGTTCCTGGCTTACACTGGTTTGCTTAACACCCTGCTCTCTCCTTGCCTCTGTTGCATGGAACTCCTGTTTTTTCTGGTCCAATTTATAGATATCTAGGAAAATACCATCACAGAGCTCATTTGAGGGTAAAATACTCACCTCTCTGTGACTCAGTCTTTCCATCTGTAAATTGTGGATGGTGACAATGTTTACTATGTTTGTTTCTATTCTTGCAATATTTTCTCTCTGTTACACATGTAATGTCCTTAGCAAGATATCTGGTGCTATGTTCACATTCAATGAATAAACACACTCTTACTATATTGTATAGTGTGTAGATCACATAAAATTAGCCACAAAATGATTAACCAGCCAAGTTGTTCCTCAGTTTTGTGGTAGGAGCAGAGATGTGGCTGGGGTGCGTTGGATGCTGCCACACAAGGTAAAAACACTTGTGTGATCTGGGCTGTGCTATTGATCTGCTCAATGGTGGATATTCTCCCTGATTGCTCCAACCAAGAGATGTTTCCCTTCAAGAGGAAATTAGACTATCCTTCCATTACCCAGCCTCCTCAGAACCCTGTCCCCAATCAGAAAGAACGAGACCAAGAATACACACGGTCATGGAGGTTGGAGAGGCAGGTCACTCCATTGTTCCAGGACCTTTGTTGCCAACAAGTCAAGCAGAGAGCTGGCCATTTGCAGAGGATAATGCAGGAAAGTAATGTTGGCTGTAGAAATGCATTTTACTAAAAACTGAATTTTAAGCAAGTGTTGAGTAGAGAATGTGGTTTAATAAATGAAGGCACTGAAGCAAAAAAAAGTGCACTTTTTAGTACAGTGCAGAGGTATGGGGATGGTACGGATTCAGAAGACAACAGAAAAGCCAAAATGGCCCTGCACAGATGTAAGTCCCTGGCAACGTGTATTATTTTAGGAGAAAAAATGGAGAGGCACACTGAACTCATTGCTGCACCCGCAAGTTGAATAATCAGGTAAATTTCTTTCTTATAAAGGACAGATGGATAATAATTCTCTAAATCTTCTTGTGTTGACTTTGTAGAGCTTCATGTTAAAAAGACTCTCCCAATGGAGTGACCAGTCAACTTCGCCTTGACAATATCAGGTAGGATGTTTTCACCAGTGCCTAACAGGAGCCCTGACCTGCGTGGACTGGGCAGTGTCTAATATCATGGTAGGAAGAGCCAAATGATGGAGACACTCCAGGTGAATGAGGGAAACATCAGCTCAGTCAAGGAAGTGAGGATGTAGGTTCTTTTTGCTTTCTCTCCACCTTCCTTAGCTGGTAGTCTGCCCCAGGCCAGAATCTCTCAATGGTCAACAAGGCTGCTTCAGACTTGATAATGGAGGATACATTAATTTCTTAGGACTACTGTAACGAAGCAACACAGGCTTAAGACAAAGGAAAAACGTTATCTCACAGTTCTGGAGGATAGCCACTCAAAATCAAGATGCTACCAGGCATGATCCCTCTGAAACCCGTAGGGGAGGATTCTTCCTTGCCCCTGCCAGTTTCTTGTGTTTCTCAGCAGTTCCTGATGCTCCATGGTTTGCAGATGCATCACTCCAATCTCTACCTCCACGTCACATTGCTGTCCTCTCGCTGTTTGTCTCTGTCTTCGCTGGAATTCTTTTTTCTGTGTCCTTGTCCTCTTCTTAGAAGGACACCAGTCATATCGAATTAGGGGACTTCCCTACTTCATGATGACCTCATCTTAACTAATTAAATCTGCAGTGACCCTATTTCCAAATAAGGTTGCATTATGAGGTGGTGGGAGTTAGGAGTTCAACTTGTCTTTGGGGGAACACAGTTCAACCCATAATGAGGTATCTCCTTCTTGTGTCTCTTTTAACGAGAGACAGTATTTCCCAGAAATGCCAAGAGAATGTCTCTCCACAGCTCCCTGACTCATTTTGGGTCACATGCCCTCATTTCACCCATCACCAGCAAGGAGATGCTATTCCCGTAATTAATTAGGATTTACTCCCGCTTGTGATAGGGAAGAACAACTTACCTAAATAAATTGGAATTGAGCTGCAAAGTGGAAGGGGGAAGGTTTGGGGTGGGCTGCCCAAGTTTCTGTCACACTGATAGGTAGAGCCAGATTGCCATGCGCTGAGAAAATGCACAAATAGATAAAGCAAGTAAGCAGCCCTCTTGCAAAAGTCTACACAGAAGAGGCCATTTATTTGTTGCTGGAAGTGCTGTAGGGTCAAATGTCATCACCTGGTATGTCTGACTTCACTATCTCAGATGAGATGGGGTGCATTCATGGTGGTATGGCCGAAGAGTGACTTCACTGTCTCCAAGTTCCATTGCTTCTTCTGCCGTGATCCCAAATTGCCCACATAAAGCATGGGTTGCCGCCTTCCACTTCCCTTCAACAAAAGGAGATTCTCCTTAGAAAAGGAGTCTGAACTCCTTAGCCCATCTGTCAACTCACTGTGACCTGACCCCTCCATCTTTCTCGGATCCTCTTCTGACCATCAACTAATTTATTTGTATTTAAAAATGGTTTCACTAGGAGATGCTTCAAAAAATTTTTGTGTCATTCTTGCGTGGGAGCTATTCCAAATTTCTCTGTGTCACTCCAACTTTACTGTATGTGCTGCCCAACTCCTCAGTGAGAAATGCAGGGTTTTGTCTCTCACTGCAAAGCATCTTCATCCTTCTAGGCTTGATTCAAATTGAGCTCCTTGACACTTTCAGGAAGATCACTCCTTTCCCTGTGCTCCATTTTGAGTCCACTTGTGAATCCACTTGTGTTCCCTCCTCAGCCAGGCATCTTTACCTTATCCCTCAGGGTTCAGCTGACATATCACTTCCTTGAGATCTGAGACCACTTCTCTGACTATCTCGGGAAGAGAGAATTATCCTGGGTCTTTTACTTTTGCCAGTCACCGGTTCTGTATCTGTAATAGCCCTGACATTGACAATATCATCAATGTCTCCTAAGAGACTACGAGGGGCATGGGGTGCCCATGCCTATGCTTCTTGGCCAGTCACAGGAATGGGTGAGCTCGGGAATCAGGGTTTTACAAAGTGGTGCAGCATTCACACATAGAGTCCCGAGCAACATGTACGAGACAGAGAGGAAGCCGTGAAGAGTGGTTAACAATGTTTGTGGGAGAAATACTGTGGAAATCTCAAAAAACCGACTTTCGCACACATTGCCTCTTTTCATCTTTATGGGAGTCCTGGGTGAAAGAATTGTCCCACTGGTCAATTAAGAACTTGAGGCTCAGCCAGGCTCGGTGGCTCAGCCTGTAATCCCACGCCTTTGGGAGGCTGAGGTGAGTGGATTGCCTGAGCCCATGTGTTCGAGACCTGCCTGGGCAACTTGGCGAGACCTCATCTCTACAATAAATCAAAAATCAGCCAGGCATGGTAGCGAGCGCCTGTGGTTCCAGCTACTTGGAAGGCTGAGGCGAAGGATCGCCCGGGCCAGTGAGTTGAGGCTGCGGTGGCCGGGAGCAGCCACTGCATTCCAGTCTGGGTGACAGAGTGAGACTCCGATTCAAAAAAAAAAAACTTGAGGCTCAGGGAAGATGTCAATTGCTCAAGGTCACAGAGCTTGTAAATGGCAAAACTGAGGGCGAAGCCTGGGCCTCTGGTTCTTACTCCATTGCTCCAGCATGTGTGCCTGCTATGGTTTGAATGCTTGCGCTTTCCAGAACTCATGTTGAAATTTAATTGCCGCTGTGACAGCATTGGGAGGTGGGACCTCTAAGAGGCGCTTAGGTCATAAGCCCCTACCCTCATGAGTGGATTCATTTCTCTTATCAAGGAGTGAGAGAGTTTCTCATTACATGAGTGGGTTCATTCTCTCTTTTGCTCTCACCTTCCACGGTGTCATGATGTGGCAGGAAGACCCTCACCAAATCCTGGACCCACAGTCTTGGACTTCTAGAGTTCCAGAACTGTGGGCCACCAATGTCCATTCGTTTAAAACTACTCAGTCTCAGAGAGTTGTGATAGCAACACTAAATGAACTAAGACAGTGTCCAAGACACGGCAGGGTTGAATGTTTTTTTCTCCCGCCTTCATTATTGGCATTTTTCTCAGTTTCTGCAGGTCTGCAGAACACAGCTGGAAACAGGCTAGGTATTAAATAGCAAGCACGCAGAAGAACTTGGATTTCTGGGCTGCCAACTTGGCCTGGCTAGAAATCCACATGGGTGTGGAAATTAGATACACACAGAAGGTTCCTGCAGGGTGTCCACTGAGTTTATTCGAGCAGCTGTTTTCTGGAATCAGCCCCAGTGCTGCATTTTAGCTGCTGCAGTGAGTGAGTTTATTTCTTCCAGTGATTCCTGTTTCATCATGAGCAGAGGGTCACAGAGGTTACTGGTGTAGAAAGAGTTCCTATTTTAGTGTTTCCTAACTCCTGTCCTTGCTAACATTCTTGCCTTCTCCTGTCTCTCCTTCTAGAGAAAGTGGTTAAGACCCAGTCGCCTTCCTCTCTTCCCAGGGCTCCTTTTCTGCAGTTTGGAAATTCAGCTAGTTAACCAGCTGAGGGTGCAGTATGGCCTAAACATTGCCCAGCTGCAGAGATGTCATCCTACGGGAAGAAGGCAGACAGAGCATTATGCAGCAGAGGTGAGAAATAGGCCGTCAAGTCTCAGCTGTGTGAGGTTGGATGACTTTGTTAGACTCTTTGAGTGTCAATGTTGTCATCTACAAAATAGGAGTGATACAAGGCAGGGGACTGTTAGAAGAATTAAATGAGACATTGTTCTTGCAGGCCAGATCTCTTGACCGATGTATGTTCAGTGCCTTGGCCCTGGGTTCACAGTTTAGTTTACCTTGAACAGCTGATTTGAACTGTGGGGACCCACTTAGATGCAAATGTTTATAAATCTGCATATTGACATTTTGTAGAGATTTTCAAGAATTAAAAAAACTGGCAGATGAGACATGTAGACTAGAAATATCACAAAAATTAAGAAAAATGTAGGCATGTAATGAATCCATAAAATATATATAGACAGTAGTCTATTTTATCATTTACTACCATATCATATGCACACATCTATTATAAAAAGTTAAAAGTTATCAAAACTTATGCACATACTTAGAGACCTTACATGGCACTATTCGTAGACAAGAGAAATATGAACAAACAGAAAGATGCCATATACAATCATAACTGCATCAAATTAGCTGTGGTACGTACTGTACTACTATAATAATTTCTTTGTCACCTCCTGTTGCTATTGCAGTAGGCTCAGGTGTTCCAAGTAGCCACTTAAATACCACGTGTCTCTGATCATCTTTGAGTGAGCAGTTCATCTCTCCAGTAAATTGTGCATCACAGTAAAAAGTGATCTCTCTGCTCTTGTGTGATATTGTTGTTGTTGTTGTTGTTTTTCATCGTGCTCTGTGCAGTGTTATAAACCTTGAATAACACCACGAGACCCATACAAAGTGCCACTAGTGAAGCAGGAATTGCTCCCAAGAAGCAGAAAAGAGTCACGACATTACAAGGAAAAGTTGGGTTGCCGGAAATGTACTACAGATTTGGGTCTGCAGCTGTGGACAGACCATTCAGACAGACCTTTTGCCTTGCAAAAAGATGACATAAGTTTACAGTATCGATAAATACAATACAGTAAAGCAAATGTATTTTCTCTTCCTTGTGATTTTCCTAATACCATTTTATTTTCTCCAGCTTACTTTATTGCAAGAACACATTATATAACACATGCAATGTAAAAATATATTTATATGCTAGTTGACTGTGTAGGTTATCCATAAGGCTTCTTTCTGGTCAGCAGTAAGTTATTAGTAGCTAACTTTCAGTGGAGTCAAAAGTTATATGTGTATTTTTGACTGTGTAGAGGGTTCACTCTATATTGTTCAAGAGTCAACTGAATTTTTTTAAGTAAATATGCATCTAATGCTTTGCAAAATTTCTGGCACAAAATACACATTTGATCACAAGTAGTTCATTTTATGACAAATATGGCAAAACTTTGATCAAGATAGATGCTAAAATAGAAACAGAAGTAACCTTTCAAGGTTCCACCAGAACAGGGACGGTTAAATCTGACTGGGTTCCAGCTGAGCCCTAGAGACTCAAGACCAAGAATCCATGGACCTTGAAACCCACTGACAGTCTCATAATGAAAGCAAACTTCCCATGCCACTACAGCTGGTGGTAATCCCCAACTTTTTAAACATAAGCATTAGGGCAGACCCACCACCGATGGCTATTGTCCTTAGAGAGTGTGTTAACACTCAATATAACCTTGAAAATATAGTCTGGTCCAGCAGGGATGTTTCTGAATAATAAAATAGTTCAGTTCACTGAGTTCTCATGTTAACGAATGGTGAGTCACTGCTGTGTGAGGAGTCAACATAGGATACATTCCCTGGATGAAGTGAAGCAAAGTCCTTGCCTTTGGAAGTTTCCATTCTTAGGAGGGAAAAAAGAGAGTCAATAAATGCGTTTTCAGTATCTATGGAGGAAAGTGAAACAAAGAGATGGGGGCACTGGTCAGGGGCTGCTGTTTTATGTCCAGTGGTGGAGGATGGCATCCCTGAAGAAGGAAATTTGTGTGGGCATGTGAAAGAAGTGAAGAAGGGAGTTCTCAGTTACTGAGGTAAGAACATTCTAAGCAGAAGAAGCAACGAACCCAAAACCCTGGGCTGAAATGTGCTGGAGTGTTGGAGAAACTTCATGGGGAACGCCATGTGGTTGGAGCAGAAGGAAAAAGAGAGAAACAAAGTCAGGGAGGAAGACACAAGCTAGGCGTTGACAATTCTCAAGGTTTATTCTAGGATGAGTTAAGTGGAACGCTATTATAGGGTGCTATGGTCTGAATGTGTTCCCCGAAATTCAGTTGCTGGAAACATACTCCCTTATGGGATAGTGTTGGGAGGTGGGGCTTTCTGAGATGTGATTAAATCATGAGGGCTCCACCCACATGAACGGATTAATGCTGTTTATACAAGGACTTCACAAAGGGAGTTTGATCCTTTTTCCTTCCTACCATCTACCATGTGAGGAAGCTACATTCCTTCACTCTGGAGGATGCCGCATTCAAGGCACCATCTTGAAAGCAGACAGCAGCTCTCATCGGAGGCCTTGACCTTGAGTCACCCAGCATCCAAAACTGTGACGCATGAATTTCTGCTCTTTACAAATATCCCCCTTGGTGACGTTTTATTATAGCCACACAAATGGGCTAAGCCAGAGGACTTGAGCAAGATCCAACTTAGATTTGTACAGAATCACATTGGTTGTCCTGTTGTGACCAGAGTAGGATGAAACAGAAGCAGGGACACTCGTTAGAAAGATTCTGTTGCAATAATCAAGGCAGGGGTCATGACTCACTGGACTAGGATGTTAGCAAGGGAGGCAGTAAGACGTGATTGGTTTTGGGCTATATTGTGAAGGTTGATGTGTGTATCCCGAGGGAAGTGGGGGGACATCCCACAAATCACAACAAAATCAGAGAGAAGCATGAGGAACTCACCCTTGGGGGCTTCAAGATGTTTGGGAAAGGGTTTGGACCCTCCAGGGTCATAAAATTGCCTCCCAGTTGTGGAAATGAAGGCTCAGGAAGATATGACCTTTCCTGGGTGAAGAGACAGTGTTTGTCAAAATTAAGAGCAGTGCCTGGCTTTCTTCCTTCCCCATCCCTTACCAGCTGTGAATTCTAGGAACCATCGCCTCTGAGATTTCTGTGATTCTGAATGTAGATCTAATGGTGTTGCCAGTGGGGAACAAGTGAGGAAGACACAGGAGGCCCCAGGCTGCAGAGACCCTATGGGGGGACTTCAAGAACTCAGAATTTACTTCTATAGAATTGTGTATTTATTCTTGCATGTTTGAACTTCAGTCACCTTCAGAGGACTCTGGATTGGTTCCGGGCTATATTGTGAAGGTTGATGTGTGTATCCCGAGGGAAGTGGGGGGACAACGGTATCGAGATACTTTTCCCACTGCTCAAGAAGGTTTTTGAACTCATCCATTTTGATGCCTCTTAGTGCTTCTGCTGTTTTTTGTTTCACCTCTTCCACATGGGCAAAACGTTTCCCTTTGAGGACTTTTTTCATGCACGGAAACAACAATGAAAAGAAACCACTAGGGGTGAGATCGAGTGAGGAGAGAGGGTGGGGCACGGGAATCATGCCATGATTGGTCCGAAACTGCCAAACACTCAGTGTGGCGTAGCCAGGTGTGTTGTCATGATGGAAGAACCAGTCACCTGTTTGCCACAACTCGGGATGTTTCTTTCACAAATCATGATGCAACCTCCTCAAAACTTCCAAATAAAAACCATAGTTGACTGTTTGATCTGGAGGAACAAATTCTGAGTGTACTACAAAAGGCCCACCCTCCAAAAGATAATTCCGTTTTTTGTGGGAGAGTTCCCTCTCATAGACTCACACCTGGCTCTGTGTTGGCACTGCTGCTCCATCTTGGACACGTTCCTTAGTGCGATGCACAATGGACTAGTATGTTTTCATGCAATTTGCCAGGTTTGAGCAAAACAAAAATAAATATATTTCAGTGTTTTTCTTTAAGTAACATATAACCAAGAAGAAAAGATGAATAAGTGTTCTTTTTGCAAACTCCATTGCTGCCTTCTAATAGAGATGCCTTCATGGGCATTGTCATTATTTTGGCCATTGCTTTTTAAAAGTGGGAGCCACATGGTGGGTTTAGGGAGCTTGAAATGTGTGACTTTAATGGAACTAACAGGGAAGGTGACCTGTGACTTTGGAAAGCCTCGCTGGAAAAGTATCTGTAGGTGGTATGTCAGAGAAGAGAGGCTGACCTTTGGCTTCCCCAAACGCTGGGAGATGTCTCTATTCTTACCTCTCTGGAACATTTCATTAGGCATTTTTCATTGTTTTTTCTGTCTCCCTGAACTGCCACCGCTGGGGACGCAGGCGGAGGGACCTCATCATACCCCACGGAGCTACCCTGCATGGATCCTTGGCTTCTTCATCCTCTGCACTTTGTCCCTTTACTACACTTGTCTTCCCCTGTGGGCTTGGTGTACCTGCTGGGGGGCGACCGTCTTCTCAGATGTTAAGGGAGACTCTGAGGTCACCCACCCTGTTACGTCCTTTCGGGGTCCATGTCCCCAAAGCTTCCCCTGCACATATGTAGCCATCTTGAAATTTTGGAAAACTTCCCTGCACTGTTATTTTCCCTGAGACCTTCATATTAGTTTGCTGGGACCGCGCCACACACTGGATGGGTTAGAACAACAGAAATTTATTGTCACAGTTGTGTAGATGAGAAGTCTGAAATTCAGGTGCTGGATCTTTCCAAGGGCTATGATGGAGAATGTGTTCTAGGTCTCTCTGTAGTGTCTGGTGTTTTGCTGCATTCTTGGGCATTCCTTGGCTTATAGAAGCATTGACGTAATCTCTGCCTTCATGTCCACAGGGCTTCTCACTATGCATGTGTCTTTGTCCTTTTGATACATGATGTCAGCCATATTGGATTAGAACTCCCCTCATGACCTCATTTTAACTTGATCATCTTTAAAGAACTTGTTTTCAAAGAGGGTCCCATTCACCGGTACTGGGGTTAGGACTTCAAGATATTTGGGAAGACGTGGGTCAACTCCTAATGACCATGTTCAGGCAACTGGTGGTAAGAGACTCTTGGGGCACAGGGCTGTTGACGTGCTCATGACTGAATATATGTTAGATAAATGAATGAGTGAATGAGTGAGTGAATGTCAGAAACTCTGTGTTCCCTTGTTCCACATCACGTGCCTTTCTCAGTGCCTGGCACATAGTACGACTTCTTGTAAAGTTTGTTCAAAAATGAATGAGAACCTTTCACAAACACAGCGGGCAACTCTTCAAAGCAGGAGGCGTCACCTGGCCCAACAGCAAGGCAGCATCATGCTACGGCACCATTTCAAAGTCTCTGCCTCCACGCTCTGCACACGAGTCGACAGCAGGGATTCTCACCTCCAGACTCAGCCTGGTCTCCACATGTGGACTCCGGGCCTGGAAATGGTTAGCTTTTAATTAAACTCCCCTCTGGCTCTCCAGTTCCTGTGCAAAACGTCTGTGGCAGGAGCTACTTTTGTGGGCTAAACGGGTTTATTTAAAGCAACGAGTCTTGGAGTGCATTTTGGCCTAAGAGGGCCTGGGCTCAAGGGATGCCTTTGAGCAGAAATGAACTCCATCGAAGCTCAGAATCCCATGCTAGCCCTGACTTCAGAGGACAGCGGCAGGCGAGCCTAACCCTGCACAGTGGCGCTTGCTTAAAGGGAGAGAGACATTAAAGAAGAGAAGGAGAAAGCCCTTTCCTCTCTCTCCAAGCATGAGGCGTCTAGCTGGAGGTCAGATTTCAGGTAAACATACAGTGGGCTGGCGGGAAAGGCCGGCTGTGTGTTCCGGCGCTGTGACTCCAACACCGGCAGGCCTGGTCCTCTGTGCCTTCATCTTCATAAATTCTTTATGGTAAGAGTTTCACAAAACGATTCACCTTTCTGGCGCTTGCTAAAATGACAGCTCGCCGCTCACTCGAAGAAAGAAGTGGACAGAAAAAAATAATTCTCACTTGTAGAATGTCTACTCACTCAGCAGACAGAGACGAAGGCCCAGGCGTTGAACTCAGGGGGCCTGGCTTCAAGTGACCCGGGCAGTTCAATAACCTTTCTGGGATTCAGTTTTCTCACCAGGGAAATGGGACCAAAGTTTACTCATGCCTTATTCACATTGTTGCAAGAATTATTGTTGTGGGCATAAAAGAATTTGTGAGCTGGCAAGAAGATGCTTTTATTGTTATAAGGGGCATTATGCTGTACCCCTGAGCATCACAAGAAAGTGTCCCTTCTGGTTGAGAGAAAGAACAGTATATGAACCCAGCATCCATTGTTTACGTGGCTAGGAGCATGAGAGTTTCCCTCTTTCTTACGTGTATCTATATATCTCTATCTCTATCTCTTTCTCTGTCTCTAATCATCTACCTCTATCTCTGTCATCTGTATTTTCTTCTTTTTTTTTGAGTTGGAGTCTCACTCTGTTGCCCAGACTGGAGCGCAGCGGCACGCTCCCGGCCACTGGAATCTCAACCTGCTGGGCTCCGGCGAT
Source organism: Tarsius wallacei (assembly GCA_963574415.1). NCBI lineage: Eukaryota > Metazoa > Chordata > Mammalia > Primates > Tarsiidae > Tarsius > Tarsius wallacei. The sequence continues at coordinate 24,597 of CAUYQG010108451.1, forward strand.
CCTTCCACCTCAGCCTTCCAAGTAGCTGGAACTACAGGAGCGCACTACCACACCCGGCTAATTTTTTTTGATTTATTGTAAAGATGAGGTCTCGCCAAGTTGCCCGGGCAGGTCTCGAACCTGCGGGCTCAGGCAGTTCACTCGCCTCGGCCTCCCAAAGTGGTGGGATGACAGGCTGAGCCACTGAACCCAGCCATCATCTATCTTTATGTCTATCTCTATCTCTGTCTCTGTCTCTAGCTCCATCATCTATCTCTATGTCTATCATCTCTCTCTATCTCTTTCTCTGTCTCTAATCATCTATCTCTATCTCTATTTCTAACCCTTTCCCTATCCCATCCTTATCGCATTCTCAATCTATCTCTCTCTTTAATTTGTCTATCTCTGTCCCTATCTTTATCTCTCTCTATCATCTCTATCTCATCATCTAGCTCTATCATCTATTTCTATCTCTCTATCTCTCTGAATATAGGATGAATTAAATTGCATTGAGCTGTTGTGCCCTGTTCCCTCTGCCTGGTACAGCAGACTTTCTGGTTCACAGGAGTCCCTCAGGGCAGGGTACTCTACATGCAGTCTACAGCCTTGTGCTTCTAGACAACTGCTACCTATTCGTGAAGAGACATGTGCAGGAATTGACAGTGAGCATTCATAAATTTTTATAGCAACTTCACCGGGTCCAGATATCCAGGCGTGTATTCATGGATTCACCTCACTGGACAGGATAAGGACCTCGCATAAGAAGGACACAAGATCTTCTTGCTCAGAAAGTGTGGAGAAAGTCAGCCAGGAGTGGTGGCTTGTGCCTGTAGTTCCAGCTACTCAGGAGACTGAGGTGGGAGGATTGCTTGAACCCAGGATACTGAGACTGTAGTGAGCCACTGATTGTGTCACTGCACTCCAGCCTGGGTGACAGGGTGAAGGCCTGACTCAAAAAAAAGTTTGAAGAATATCAACATGGTGACCACAGAGCATCAGACCACAGGGTCCAGGTCCCAGGCCTGTGACCATAGGTTCTGGCTGTCTAAGTCTTATTCTGCTCCTCATAGGATGGGAGCTGTGTTCCAGTCATGCACAGTAGGACCACGTATGATCCTACTAAGGGTTGGAAGAAACTGGCTGTGTACCCCAGAGAAATTGGGGCTCAGTTCCCTAGGATCCAACTAGGGACCAACCATTCTCACCAATCCCTGATGGCCCAGCCAGGAGGACTTTCCCAGCAGGGCTGAGGATCCTTGCTCACCTTTAGGACACTTTGAGCTTCCTTTCTCCCCTGCCTCGGAGTTAGTCCCAGACCTACTTCTGGTGCATTCTCATCCCACCTCCCTTCAGAGTCCCTCCCACACTAGGTATAACTAGCAGTTGGCAGAAGGCTCGCTTTCCCAACCCTAGGATGAGGGATTGTGTCTTTGTCATTTTGACAACCACTGCCTTAGCAAATGTTTGATGATCACTACTGTGTGCTGCACCATTCACTCTGCAGAGATGAGGATGGAAGATTCTGCTCATGGGAAACTCATGGTCTAAAGAAGAAGAATGAAAACGTGATACGCAGGGACAATGGGGGGTGGGTACAGGGTCAGCACAGAGGACGAGAATGTCAGTGGATGCTGAAGGAGCCACTTTTTTTTAACCCACCCAAGGGTCAGGAGTGTAGGGAATGAGGAAAAGAATAAAGGAGACGAGGAAGAGGGGATTTATCCAACACGAACTGACCTCCTCTACACCCACTGCAGTCCGACTGGAGCAGAGAGGATCATGCACGCTTACAAACAACCCCTCTTGTCTTTCTCCTTCCCATTTACAGCAGAAGTCCTTGCAGTTGCTGTTCTCCCTTCTTCCTTGGACTCTCTCTGATCAAGCTTTCATGCCCTCATCCTGCCCAAACTGCTCTCATTAATATTCTCAATGATTTCTATTATGAGAACCAGTAGTCAGTCCCTAACCTCCCCATGAGCAGGATGGCCCCGTGGGTCTCTCTTGCCATCTGGAGGGCCTCTACTGCTGTCTGGATGGCATCTCTGCTGGCCTCTACCACCTTTCTAGATGGCTTCCCTGTGGCCTCTCTTGCTGTCTGTATGAACTCACTGCTGGTATCGCCCACCTTCTAAAGGACCTCTCCGCTGGCCTCTACAGCCATCTCAGGTGTCTCCACTGGCCTCTCCCACCTTCTAGACGACTTCCCCGCTGGCCTCTCCCACCTTCTAGATGGCCTCTCGACTGGCCTCTACTGCCATCTCAAGAGTGTCCCTGCTGGTCTCTCCCACCTGTTAGATGGCCTCTCTGCAGGCCTCCCCCATTTTTTACATGGCCTCTCTGCTGCCCCCCCACCTTCTAGACGGCCTCCCCGCTGACCTCTCCCACCTTCTAGACGGCCTCTCTACTGGCCTCTACTGCCATCTCAAGAGTGTCTCTGCTGGTCTCTCCCATGTTAGATGGCCTCTTTGCAGGCCTCTCCCACCTTCTAGAGGGCCTCTCTGCCTCCCTCTGGCCTGCCTCTCTTCTGGCTCTTTCTCCCCTTGTCTCCATTTCCTGACTGCTCTGCGTCACCCAGCTCTCTGGACATGGGAAAGCCCTAGAGCTCAGTCTCCAGACACTTCCACATTCTTTCCATTCCCACATCCCCAGGTGGACCCATCTAGACCCATGCCTTTAAATACCAGCTTCTGACACTTGCAACTCCAGCCGGGACCTCTCCCCTCCACTCTGTAGATGTGTACATGGAAATGATTCATTTATACCTTGCTCACAGGGAACCCCAACTTTCTAGACTCAGACTCAAACTCCTGCTCTGTCCCTCTCCCACAGACGACCCCTTCCCTCGTCTCACCTTATCTCAGGACACGACACGTCTGTTCTTTTCACTTCCGGGCTGACAATCTTACAGGCATCTTTGTTTTCTCTTCCCTGTGTTCAGAAACCCTCTTTGCTGGGTTTCCAAATGAAGCTAAAATAGAATGACTTCTCCCCACACGCTCAGTCTCCCCCAAGTCCAAATCCTCCTCATCTGTCACTTGCCATAGTGTCCTAACCCAACTAGTCACATCTTCAGCGTTTGTCCCTGTAGGCTGCACTGTCCACTGCAATAGCTGCTGGGTACACATGGATATACATATTCTGTTCTTCGGTGGAATGCATCACATTCTAGGGACTCAGTAGCCAGCTAGGGCTACTGGTAGCACTATTGGACACTTACGTCTCCAGTCGGGACCTCCCCCCTCCACTCTCCTAGGACATTTCCATTACTGAAGAAGGATCTTCTTCTCCACAGTCCGTTCTCAAATGGCTGCAACATGGTCACACCGTGTTAGCCCTCTGCTCAAACCTGTTCAGTGGTTTTTCTCTCTTGCTGAAAGTAGAAGACAAAGTCCATTCAGTGGCACTGGCTATAGAATCTGCTTCTTTTGCTGCCTCTTATTCATCCAACCTCATTCCCCCTTCATTCATCTGCTGCGACACACTGACCTCCCAAACCCTCCTTAAACATGCTGAGCATGCTCTCACCACAGGGCCTTTGCACCTGCTGTCAATCCTGCCTAGAATGCTCTCCCCCTAGAAGTTCCTAAGGCTCAGTTCCTCATTACTTCTGGGTCTCTGTCCCAGTGTTATCTTATCTGTGTATCTTCTACTTCCTTGGGCTTTCTCCAGAAAACATATCATCATTTGGAATCACAGATATTCACTTATGTGTTATTTGTTGTGTGCAATAGAATGTAAGTCCTGTGAGAGTGAAGACTTCTGCTTAATTGATGCGTGTTCAGAGCCCAGAACAAAGCCTAACACATAGTGGGTGCCTAAAACACATTTATTGAATTAATAAAGTTAACTCATTATTGAATTAATGAAGAAATTAAAAGAGGAGAGGCAGACAGATGAGAAAATGCATTTCAATTATTTATAAAATTATTGGGTATTATTCACATAATAAACATATAATGCACACATAAAAGCATATATATGTGTCATGTACATCTATGTGTGTATACATAAGTTTGTGTGTGATGCATATATATTTTAAATGCTTTTTATGCACTCTGTGATAGAGAGTATCCACCCTTCACTCTGATTCCTTCATCACATGGATCTTTGGACTAGCCATGTATCCTATGTTGAGAAATATGAAAGGCAATTCTGATTTGGTGGCTTCAGAACTAAATTTTCATGTAAGAGATAAGCATTGGTCACACCATGACAATACAATGGTGAGTCGATGCCTATCCATTTGTCAAACCCTCCTCCAATCTGTATTTTGGCAGAAACAATTCCACATAGTATCCATGGGGGAACTTTTTCGAGCAGGGCCTTTTCCCTGGAGGATCTCATTTCATGGGTGATGCACAAGACAGTTCTAGTTGCTGTAACGAACATGCTTTGGCATGCACAATGGCTCAAACGTGACGGAAGTGTAATTATCACTCACGGAAAGTCCAAAACCGGCATTTCAACAGGCAGGCGACTCTACTCCAAGGGACAACTCAGTCGCTAACTCCCATCTCATGACATCATCATCTTGAAAACATGGGCTCCAAGACGTCCATGTACATCTGCATTCATCCAAAAGCAGGGAGACAGCATGGGGAATGTCACCAGGGAGGTTATTCTGAGCGAGGTCTAGAAGAGGTGTATGTCGCTTCTGCTTGGCTCCTCTTAACTAGAACTTGGTCGTGGCCACGTGTATCTGCAAAGAGGTCTAGAAAGTATCTTCTGTCTGCATGAGCAGGAAGAGGAAGAAATGGTAGATGACTGATGATCACTGTCTTGCAGGGAGGCAGTGCTACCCACCAGTTGAAAGTGTCAAATGAGTTTGATGTGGGAAGAAGAGGAAAGTGATTATTGCCAGTTGACATCATTTGAAAGGGCTATTGGGAAAAAATGAATCTTGTAACCCTATGGGACGAGCCAAGTTGGAACATATACAGCCAGGGCACCATAGTGAGACCTCATCTCTGCAAAAACCCCCACAAAAAATTAGCTGGGCATGGTGGTGAATGCCTATAGGTTCAGTTACTTGGGAGATTGAGGTGGGAGGATTACTTGAACCCAGGAGGAAAAGGTTGCAATGAGCAGGGATCGGAACTGTGCCACTGTGCTCCAGCTCAGGCCATGGAGCAAGACCTTGTATCAACAGGAAAAAAGAAGAAACAAAATTGGGACATCCAGAGTAGAAGGGGATAACTCAGCATGCATATGTTCAGGCCTCAGCAACGTCTTTTCATTTTTATTTTATTTTAAATAATAGATGCTGGAGAAGATGTGGCAGAAAGGGAACACTTCTACACTGTTGGTGGGAGTGTAAACTAGTACAGCTTCTGTGGAAATCAGTGTAGCGATTCCAAAAATTCTAAAAATCGACCTTCCATATGACCCCGCAATCCCCCAACTGGGAATATACCCGGAAGAACTCAAATCACCCTAAAAAAGATACCTGCACACGTATGTTTATCGCAGCATTGTTCACAATAGCAAGAACATGGAACCTACTGTGCTGCCCATCAAAAGAGGACTGGATAAAAAAAAGTGGTACCTATACACAATGGAATACTACACAGCCATAAAGAAGAACAAAATGATGAACTTCACAGCAACCTGGATGAAATTAGAGTTTATAATACTGAGTGATCTCTCACAGAAACAAAGAGCTGAGTATCACATGTTCTCACTCATAGTGGACCTTGAACAACGACCGTAATACTATAAGAAGAGGATGGACAGTAGCGGGAAACTAGGAGTGGGGGACAGGATGGTGGGATTGACAGTAGTCAATATCTGCCTGGGGTAGGGGAGACACACCTCATCAACAAGGGTACCTGCACAATGAATATTTGTAGATATCACCCCGAATTGCATCCCACAGTTTTAAAATAAAAATTAAAAGGGGGAAAAAATAAAAAATAAAAAAATAAAGAGCCAATAGAAGGAGAATGGTATTCTTATTTATTTATTCATTCATTCATTCATTTTTACCATTGCCTTCTTTATAAATATAATTTATAATATATATTTATAAAATATGTATTTCTTATTTTAACAATGTGAGGTACAATTCAGGGTTAGGTACGCAAGTGGACATCATAGAGGTAAAGTTTGGGCCTCCCTTTGGTCCCCACTTCACCTGGTTTGAGATCAGGTACCCTTAGTGATGTTCTGTGTCCCCCGCCTCCCTTGGCCACGTTCCGCTACTGCCAATACTATACTTTCTCATAGTGTTACGGTAAATGTTCAGGGTCCAATTCTTATGAGTGAGAACATGTGGAACTCTATGCTTTGTTTCTGTGATACATCACTGAGTGTGATAGACTCTAAATCCATCCAAGTTGCTGCAAAGTCCATATGTCTGTCCTTCTTTACAGCTGTGTAATATTCTGTTGTGTATATGTACCACTTTTTTTTCATCCAGTCCAGTTTCGATGGGCAGCACGGTTGGTTCCGTGTTTCTGGTATTATGAATAGTGCTGCCATGAACATGAATGTGCAGGCACCTTTTTTGTAGAATGATTGGCGTTCCTCCGGGTAGATTCCCAGTAGAGAGGTTGCTGGGTCATATGGAAGGTCAATTTCTAGTTCTTTTAGAAACCGCCACACTGTTTTACATAGAGGTTGAATTAGTTGAGAAGAGGGATTGGGCAAGATTCTGGAATACTCAGAATGAGTCAGCAGGGCGTGTATTGTCCTGTCCAAAAACTGTTTGGTCCTGAGTCTTGCTCACTGAAGTCCAGGAGACCACTGAGTCACAGACAGGGTAGGGAGCCTTGTCTATAACTGATGGAAGAGAAAGCAAGCTGGGTGCAGGAGGTGACTTAACTCAGGACGCGTGATGGAGGTCAGAGGTGAAGCCAGATGCTCGACTCTAGACCTTTCTAATCTTGGAAGCACCAGGGTAACTCACTCTCCACACCATTAAGGATTTTGAGGCTCAAGCTAATCAGACCTCTGAAGTTTATTGCATTTCCACTTGTCCCGTTCAGATAATAAAGCAGGCAAAGTAAAACCAAATTAAAATTTGAAGCATGGTTACATTATTAAAATATTTTGACTGCCCTTCAGCTGGTCTCCTCAGCGTCTGATCTTATCTCACAGGCATTTAGACTGCATTAGGCACAGATTTAAAGTAACAGTACCTGCTATGAGGTACAGACCAGCACGTTAAAGACAGGATACAGGAGCTGGACAGAGAGCCCGACACAAGCTTTTCCGGACCTCCGGGCTAGGAAAGTTCCTTTCCAGGAATGATTGATGTGGGTCTGCTGGGAATAGGAACAGGAAAGGAAGGACACATTTTTCAAAGTGTATTGTTATGCTAATGGTAAGGGCTGCTTATGCATCTCCAATGCTCTAGTTTATCCCATCTCCTCTCCTCCACAGCCTTGAGCCTAGGAAAAGGTTTCCCACATAGTAGGTGCACGGTGGATTTCTGTAATGTCGCGACTCCATGGAGAGAGATGGAATGCATTTTGTAATTCTCACTGTAGACAAATGGAAACCGCATCTCCGTGGTTCAGTTCCTCCCTGAAGGACATCAGGAGGCTGACCTGGCAATGGAATCAGGTGTCTGAATGCAGGCCCAGGGCTCTTTCCTGCCCAACATTGCTTCACCAAGCGCACAGTCCCACACACATGGGACCCGGGACGGTTTAAACAGAGCATGGCAATGGCATCAGAGAGCACCGACAGATAATCCCATCATAAGAAATGCCTGTCCTTTTCAACTTCATTTCAATGTTTCCAGGAGAAAACTTCAGGTGGGGGCCCATAAGCTAGCATAACTTCCACATCCTTCCAACACAGACTTCTAATCTCTCTTGTTAACGGAGATGGCAAGGCATAAGCTCAGGCTTCAGCAGGTAACTGCATCTAGCTAGAGTTTCTCTTTTCTTCTTTTATTAAGAAGGATATGAAAATACTTTTATTTTGAGAAAATTAGGATTTTATTTATTTATTTTAACTTTAAAATTTTTTTTATGTTAAAATTGTGTGATACATTTCAGGGTTAGGTATATAAATATTTACTGTGCAGGTACCCTTGTTGATGAGGTGTGCCCCCCTTCCCCAGACAGATTTCCACCACTCTCAATTCCGCCCCCTCCCCCTGCAGTTTACCACTATAGTCGATTCTTTTCTTATAATGTTGCGGTGGTGGTTCAAGGTCCACTTATGAGTGAGAACATGTGATACTCAGTTCTTTGTTTCTGTAAGAGATCACTCAGTATTATAGACTTTAATTCCATCCATGATTTTGTCCTTCTTTATGGCTGCGTAATATTTCATTGTGTATATGTACCAAACTGACAAACTTCTGCAAAGCCAAAGAAACCATCAAGAGAACAGGGAGACAGCCCACAGACTGGGAAAAAATGTTTGCCAACTCCATGTCTGACAAAGGTCTAACATCAAGGATCTACAAGGAACTCAAATATGCTGAAAAGAAAAAAAACAAACAGCCCATCAAAAAGTGGGCAAAAGATATGAATAGACAGTTCTCAAAAGAAGACGTATGAGCAGCCAACAGATACATGAAAAAATGTCTAGTTAGAATTTCATAGTGATGTTTCATTCTCATGGTCTTTATTTCACCCTCATCTCTAATTGATGACATGGGAGATTGCTGCCCCTTAAAAATGTAATATAGAGTGTGCACACACAGAAAGAAAATCATCCAAGAAAAAAAGTGATTCCATGAAAGGGAACAAAAATGAGGTAATCATATGAATGATAGATTAGATATGGCAAAAGTCATGAAACTCAGCTAGGTTAGTGATGGGAGTTTGGAATCACTGCTTTTGGTCAAGATACCCCACTGAGCAAACCAAAAACACCCAAAGATCTTTGATGTGAATGGAAAGGTATAGAAAAAGTGGGCTGGGAGTAGGCGCTATCTGAAGCATGGCGATTAGTTCCTGATATTTATTAGGTACCCACTAATAAATACTAACGCCACCTCCTCCATGAAGACTGTGAAGATTTCTCCAGTCAAGGTTGGTCATTCTCTTTCTTAAATCTCCCAAATACTTTGTTTATCGCATTCTTAGGGCAACTAAATTGCTTCGTCTTTTGTCAAGTTACCCACTTGTGTTTCTTCATTTTCTTTGCCAGCCTTCTTGAGAGAAATTCTGTACCTGGCATCCTTGAATTTTCTAGAATTGAGTCGGTTTCACTCTCATGAGTGGTGAGATGGTCCTCTGTAGAGCTTTCGGTAAAGAAACAACGACACCACAGGACTTGCTCTGGAAAAAAGTCTTTCTCTTTAAGGAAACAAACAGAAGCCACAAAGGCAACTACCTTGAGAGAGTGACTGGATTTCTAGAGGCCTTGAGTGATACAAATAACTGGCCTAGACTTGGGTTCTTGAATCTTGTTCTGAGATAGCCCAGAAGTCCTAATGACTTCCTACTCTCTAGGAATTGGTCAATGCTCCAGCTCAGTCTTGCCTCCAGCAAATATCCCTTCTCCAGCTTGGTGACCTGCACAAATAAGCCTTGTTGACTATCTTGAGATAAATACAAATTTGTCACAGAGGGAATGGCATGCCAGAAAAAAAAGTAGCATGTACAGAGGATTGGAGGCATGAGACAGTTGTACTCATTAGAGGAAAGTGGGTGGGCTCAACGTGCTGGAGCACAAGGTCAATGTGGACACGATGCTAAGGCATTAGGTGTGAGGTGGACTATATCCTCACAGGGTCAAGAAAATGAACCTTAACCCTGGCATGAGCGAGGAAATGAAGATATGGGGCCTAAACTCTACCCTAAAAATTGCAGAATTCCTTAGCAATGCGAATGGTAGAAGAACATAGGCAAATCATGGTGAGTGTGGAGAGTGCATTGCAGCAACCATGCAGCCATGGGGTGGGAGAATGGTGGACTGAATGGAGAACCTATGTGGATTATGTGGATTTCCAGACTGAAGCAGTAGCCGAGAGGGTGGGGAGTGGGCAGGCAGAGAGATATGCAAGGGGACCTGTTTCATGGGACTGTACTTTAGACATCCATGCATATCGAACCCACAAGAACATTCAAGAAGCATTCCTCTGGAATTGAGGATCTACTGAACAATTTGCTCTGAATAATTGCATTTGCAGTTTTAAGCCCATCACAGTAGAGTTTATTTATAATTGGAGCCACAGTTTGCATGCACTTTAAATGCAAAGAAGGACTTTAACTGTCAAGTTATTATATTACTCAAGAGTTTAATTAATAACACACTAATTGTAGAAGCCAACATCAAGAGTTGCACCATATTGTCCCTATTACGTTTGGAAACTGTTTGAAGTGATTTCATAATTAAAAAACAGAACTTCCAAATATAGCCTTATCTTCTCCTAGACTTGGAGGGTCTTTTTTTGCGTAGTCTAGTACCATTTTAATAAAGAGGGGTCTCCCTTGAATTCTATGATGAAGAGCTTCTGAATAACGTCTTTCAAACAGATATAGACCTCCATACTAAAACAAGCCAAAGGCAACATGCATGGATACTATTGGTTAGAGGGGCATATATTAAAGTGTTAAATAGTATAGCAATTTTTAAGTTAAACCTATAGCTTCAAAGCTGAAAGGATTGATCAAGCTTGATCTATTTTACACTCAAGCCTATTTTCCAAGTGTTTTGCTCATCAAAGGATCGTGGGTAGGTTCAGTATGCTTCAGCACAAGATCAATGTGGACAAGATGCTAAGGCGTCAGGTGTGGGGTGGACTGCAACCTCACAGGGACAAGAAAAAGAAGCTATGGGGGCCTAGACGTCATCCAGAAAGTTACAGAAGTCCTTGGCAATGCTGAGTGATAGAAGGGCACGGGCAAATCACGCTGAGCGTGGAAAGCTCATGACAGCCACGGAGTGGGAGAGTGGTGGATTGGGCAAGGTCAAGTCAAACAACTGGTTTGAGAATGGTCAAGAAGAGAACTGCGTCTCTTGACCACTAAATTTTCTTTCACTTCTAAAATTCTATGCTGCATCTGTGTCTGACCAGAAAGAATACCCCTTTCTCTTTGAAAAAAACACAGACCTAACAAAAAGAGTGTTGAAATAACTTGTTAGCATCTGCCCTATCCTCTAAAGAAAGGAGACGCCCCTTTTGAAGGATAGAGCCTTTTTCATCTTTTATGGTCATCAACTTGGCATTCCTAACTCGTTACTGATCATAAATACCTGCTGAACTAGATATATCCTCCTCATTCCCTATCCTAAACACTGCACCTACAAACCTAAGTCTACATACAACATCTGGGCAGACACACTAACCCCCGTTAGTTAAACCTAAAAGCCACTGACTTATCCTGTGGACCTGAGCCACCAAGCACTGAATTTACATGCTGCTGTCTGTCAAGGTATTAGCAGGTCAGATGCAAAGTTAATCAGAGCATGCTCCCTCAGGTAAAAATAAAAGGGTAAATAATTTTTAAAAATCTCTCTCTCTCTAAAATGTATACGTTTATAAATATATATACACACACAAACAGATATAGTAACGTGGAAAGTCGAATTTTGCACAAAATACTATGTGGAAATCCATCAGAGGTCAGGAGACTTCCTTAAGGAGTCAGTACTTGGGTACTTTCTGCCGCAGGCAACTCTGTGTCATACGGTAAAAGCCATCATAGATAATATGTAAATAAATGGGCATGGCTGTGTGCCAATAAAACTTTATTTATTGATCCTGAAATTTACGTTTCATGTGATCTTCATGTATCATAAAATCGTATTCTTTTGGGGCATTTAAACATGCAAAAGCTATTCTTAGCTTCTGGCCTGTACAGACAGGTGGTGGGCCCTCGGGCGGGGGAGGGGGGCTACAGTTTGCTAACCTTGATGTAGCTGAGGTATCGTCTACTCCCTCACTGTAGAAAGAAGAACTCTCAAGCAGAGAGGAAAGCAGTGGGTAGTCCGAGGCAGAGGGCAATCTGAGATGGAAGGCTTTGTTTAGGGAATGACTGGATATGAGGCCTGAAAGAGAGACCGGGCCAAGATTTAAGGGATTTTTTTTAAATTTTTATTTTAAAGATGTGAGGTACAATTCAGGGTTTGGTATGCAAATGGTCATTGTACGGGTAAAATTTAAGGCCATGCTAAATAATTCTGAGTCCAATAGGCAACTGGGAGCTGATGGGGAATGTTCTACAGGGGAGAGCCTTGGTTTTGGCAAGATCACCCTTGTGGCCACATCCTCTCTCTGGAGAAGAGACTGGAAAGGGAAAATGTCAGTGGCAGAGCAAGCAGCAAGAATGTGACCATGCTAGTCCAGAGGAAGGGACATACTTGAATGCGATCTTATATTAACAGGTGTTTACAGCAGCTTTAACACATAACTGAGCAGGTTTGAGCAAGCCTCCCAAGTCTAAAGAGATCGCTGGGAAAAATAAGCACTTACGGCTTTGGGTCAAGGGAGGGGTTCCTCATTCCTTCCTATAAGACACCAAATCCAGAAATACCATTTCAGATGGATACTGGAGATAAATCCTGCCAAGTCACCTGTGATTCCCAGCACAGAGCAGTTAAGGGATCTGTCCAAGACCACAGAGCTCGTTATTGACCTTCCATGGACACAAACCCTAGCCTTCTGTTAATTTCTACTCCCACACCTTGGAATGTTAACATGCAGTTTTAGTTTCATGAAATGTCAGGACGCAAATACCCATCAGGAAGTCATGTATGCCAACTTCTCTTCAGTTAATGGCTCATGGGTGGCATAGGTAGATGGAGTCCTCCAGTGACAATGTATGATGAGGTTGAAACTCACAAACAAAATATTGGATGAAAGAAGCCAGACACAACAGAGTCCATGCTGTCTGGTTTTATTTATATGGAGTACAAAAAAACAAGCACAGCTGTCCTAGGCTGTTGGATGTCAGGATGGTGGTGGTGGGTGGGTGAGGATTAGGGCAGCCTGAGGGAGGTTCTGGGGGACGATGAGGAAAGGTCTCCTCAGCTAGGTGAGGGTTCCATGGTGTATTTGACTTGTGAAAAATGCATTAAGTTGTAGCCTCGTGTAAGCACTTCTCAGCATGTATGCTACACACCTCAACAAAAGGTAAAAACGTAGCCATCTATATCTTGATCTGCATATCTATTTATATATCTATATCCATGCCCTCATTTATATCTATATACATATATATTATGAGTTTTATATATATACATATATAAATACACATAATCCATTTCTATGTGTCTTTGTCTA
>CAUYQG010108456.1:0-14314 GCA_963574415.1 Tarsius wallacei
CAGCTGGGCTCGGTGGCTCAGCCTGTAATCCCGTGCCTTGGGAGGCTGAGGTGAGTGGATTGCCTGAGCCCGCGGGTTCGAGACCCGCCTGGGCAAGCGAAACCTCATCTCTACAATAAATCAAAAAATCAGCTGGGCGTGGTAGCGCACGCCTGTAGTTCCAGCTACTTGGAAGGCTGAGGTGGAAGGATCGCTGGAGCGCAGCAGGTCGAGGCTGTGGTGGCCGGGAGCGGCCACTGCACTCCAGTCTGGGTGACAGAGTGAGACTCCAACTCAAAAAAAAAAAAAAAAAGACTAAAAAATTCATGCAAGTCTTACATTAAAACTCCTACAAGAAAACACAGGGGAATGACTTCTTGACATCGATATTGGCTTTTTTTTTTTTTTTTTTTGAGATTTGACAACAAGAGTGTAGGAAACAAAAGCAAAGTTAACCAATTGATACTACATCAAAGTAAAAAAGCTTCTGCATAGCAAAGGAAAAACAAAATGAAAAGGCAACAGACAGAATGGTTCAAAATATTTTCAATCTATACATACAATTAGAGGTTAACATATATAAATAATGAATACATATATAAACAATGAATGCAATATGTATAAACAACGGATACAATTCAGTAGCAAAGAAAATAATCAACCCAAATAAAAATGGGCAAAGAGCCTGAATAGACTTTTTTTTCCCCAAAGAAGACATACTAGTGACCAATAGATACTGTATATGAAAATATGCTCAACATCACTAATCTTCAGGAAAACAACAATGAAATATTACCTCATCCCTGTAGGGTGACTATTATCAAATGGTGAAAAAATAACAAACATCAGCAAAATGTGAGAAAAGGGAACCCTGGCACACTGTTAGTAGGAATGTAAATTGTATAGCCATTATAGAAAACAGTGTGGAGTGTCCACAGATAAAAATAGAACTGTATAACCTAGCAATCCCACTTCTGGGTATATATCCAAAGGAAATAGAATCACTACCTTCAAGAGATAACTCCAAGCCCACATCCATTTTGCTGCATCATTATTCAGTTAGATTTTTTCCCTCATATCTTGGGTATTGTGACCAGAGACCAACAACTAAGCAAATGTCTCTCAAATGAAGGAATTGACAGGGAGAGAACTTTTTTATATTTTTTTATTTTTTTTGTCCCAGAGAATGTGGCCTAAGAGAGTTGTATCATTAAGTATGATAATCTTCTTTTGTTTAGTATTGGAGAGGGGGGTTGTGGGATACTAGTATTCTATTGCTACTGTATCAAATTACCACAAACTTAACTACTTAAGCAATATATACTTATTATCTTATAGTTCCATAGGTTAGAAGTTTAACATATAAGAATGCTGACACAGACATGGCAAAAAGAGAATGCTTATACAACAGTTGGTGGGAGTGTAAATTAGTACAACCTCTATGGAAAACACTATGGAGATTTTCAGACAACTAAAAGTAGGTCTGCTATTTAATCCAGCAATCTTCCCTAAGCAATCTACCTAAGGAACAGAGGTATCTGCCCTAAAGAACAGAGGTCATTATATAACAAAGACTCCTGCACTTGCATGTTCATTGCAGCACAATTCACAATTGCAAAGATGTGGAATCAACATAAATGCCCATCAGATGATCAGTGGATATGGAAATGTGGTATATATACACTATGGAATACTATCCAGTCATCAAAAAGAATAAAATCATGTCTTTTGCAGCAACTTGGATGGAATTGGAGACTATCATCTTAAACGACCTCATACAGTGGGAGCTAAACTAAGAATCTGCCAATGCATAAAGCATGGTATAATGGATATTGGAGACTCAGAAGGGGGATGGGAGGAGTGGAGAGATGAAAAATCACTGATTAGGTACAGTGTGCACAGGAGGGAGTAGTGGTTACAATGAAAGCCCAGACTTCTTTGCCACTATACAATGCAACCATGTAACCAAAAACTTTTTGTACCCCCTACAGCTACTGTAATAAGAAAAAAAGAATATATTTTTTCATGTCTTCACTTTCATCCTATGTGTATCTTTAAAGCTGAGGTGAGTCTCCTGTAGTCAGCATGTACTTGGGTCTTATTTTGTTTAATTCATTCAACCAGTCTGTCTCTTATTAGTTAAGTTAGTCAATTTACATTTAAAGTGATTTTTGGTAGCTAAGGACTTACCATTGCCATTTTGTTAATTTCTAGATATTTTATGGCTCCTTTATTCCATTTTGTTTCCCTTTCTGTGTTCCTTTGTGATTTGATAATATTGTATAGTGGTATGCTTTGATTCTTTTTTTTTTTTTATCTTTTGTATAATGACTATAGATAATTGCCTTGTGGTTACTATGAGACTTACATTTAACTTTTCATGGTAGTATTAGTCTATTTTAAGCTGATAATAATTTGACTTTGATTGCATACAATAACTATACCCTTTATTCACACCACATCACATTTTGTGGTTTTTTGATGTCACAGTTTATATTTTTTTATATTTCATGTCCATTAACAAATTATTGTATCTATTGCTATAGTTAATGTTTTTTAACTTTTATACTGGAACTAACAGTGATTTACTCACCACCTTGATAATATTATTCTAAATTTGACTATATGCTGTTACCAGTGATTTTTATACTCTTACATGTTTTCATGCTACTAATTAGCATCATTTTATTTTAGCTTGAAGAATTCCTTTAATATTTTTTGTAAGGCATATCTAGTGTTGATAAACCCCCTTGCTTTTGTTTGTCTAGGAAAGTCTTTATCATTCTATTTCCAGAGGACAGCTTTGCTGGATAGAGTATTATATGTTGGCAGGGTTTTTTTCTTTCAGCACTTTGAATATATCATCCCACTATTTGAAGGTTTCTGCTCTGAAATTTGTTGATAGCCTTACTTACATTCCTTTTTATGTGAAAAGTTTCTTTTTCTCTTGCTGCTTTCAAAATTTGCTTTCTCTTTGATTTTTGACAGTTTGACTATAATGTGTCTCACTGAAAATCTCTTTGGGTTGAACCTGTTTTAACCTTTGAGCTTTATGTATCTGGATATTAATATCTCTCTCCATATATGGGATATTTTCAGCAATTACTTCTTTAAATAAATTGTCTTCTCCTTTCTCTTTCTTTCTTCTCCTTCTTCTATTTTCTCATGCCACTTACTGGTGTCCTATAAATCCCTGTGGTTTTCTTCATACTTTACTTTTTGTTCCTTTAACTGGGTAATTTCAAATGATCTGTCTTTGACTTCACAGATCCTTTTTCCTGCTTGGTCAAGTTTACTGTTGACAATTTATATTGCATTTATAATTTCATTCATTGTATCCTTCAGCTTCAGAATTTCTGTTTGGTTCCTTTTCATGATTTCTATGTCTTTATTGACCTTTTAATTTTGTTTATGTATTATTTTCCTGATTAGTTTTCTATCTGTTCTCTTGTAGTTCGGTGAACTTCCTTAAAACAATTATTTTGAATTCTTTGGCAATTCATAGGTATTCATTTCTTTGGGATCAGTTATTGAAAAATTATTGTATCATAGATCTTTAGTGATTTTATGCTTTCTTGATTTTTTTATGTTTCTTGTTCCTTTGCATTGATGTCTGCCCATTTGGTGGAATAGTCATTTCTTCCAGACTTACAGACTGGTTTTTGTGAGAAAAGACCTTCACTTATGGGTGGTTGCAAGAGTGCCACCCAGATGAGATAAAACAGCTCTGGCTTCACTGAGGATGTAGTAGCATAGTCTCTGTGCAGCTCCATCAACTGGGGTCAGCATCAGGAAAGATTTTAGGGGTCCTCAACAGCCAAGGCTGTGAGTATCTGCAGTGGTGGCAATGATTGTTGAGGTCTTTGGTGGTGCAAGCTCTTGGGGTCCTCCTAATCTCTTTTTCTTCCATAGAGAAAGTGGTGGCCAAAGTGATTACTCCTGGTGCCATGTCTGACTCTTGGGCACTCATGATGGCAACGATATCAGTGTCTGATACACACCATTTATAGGGTGACCATGGAATAGAGGTCTGCATGGAGGAACTGCTTCTCAGGAGTCTGGGGTAGTTGGTGGCACTGGTTCCCTGCAGCAGTGTTGGTAATATTATGAAGCTTGGTTGCTTGTGGAGCAGCTGGAAATCTAGGGTCCAGGAAACATGCATGAGTAGAGTTTAGAATTACAGCAGCTCTAGAATTCAGGATGCAGATGCTCCTGCTGTGGCAGTGGATTGGTGTCCTGGGCACATGTGCTCACAGAGCTGCCATGGAGCCAAGGTCCAGAGAGTAGACTTGCACAGAATAACCACAACTCTAGGGCCTGGGTCATGAATGCACCTTCTGTGGCTCTGGTATCCTTGGCATAGGTGCTTACAGAGTGGCCACAAAGCTCAGGTCTGAAGCATGGGCTTCTGCAGGGAGACTGCTGTCCCAAGCTTTGGTGCATGGACATGTTTGTTATAGCAGTGGCTCTGGTGTCCATGTGCAGGCACTCCTGGGGCAGCTATGGGGCTAAGGTCTAGAGCATAGGTACATGCAGAGTAACAGTAGCTCTAGGATCTGGGGTGCCAGTTAGCCTTCAGCAGCAGTAGCTTTGGTGTCTGAAGTATGGACATGTGTAGTTCAGCCAGAGCCAGGGTCTCGAGTGCAAATATGCATGGAATGGCCACAATTCTGGGGTCTAGGGCATGCACAGGGCTGGGAGGGACAGTGATAGCTCTAGTGCTGGAATAGCACAATCATGTCTCCTTTTTGGGAGGGAGGTTAGGGGGCGCAAGAGCAGCTCTCTCTCCTAGGAGACTCACAGTGTCAATAGCTGTTGGTTACCTCGGTGGCAAAAGCTGAGATATCTTCTGCAGAGCAGGCCACTGGGGTCCATGCAACTGAACACTAATGGGATCTCTAGTATCAAAGCTGTGGGGAGTCCATGGCTGTGACAGGGGTTGTTAAGGTCTTTGGTGGCAGAAGCTGCTAGGGTCCTTTGAAGAGCAGGTCACTAGGGACAGCAGTGGTACCTGCCACATGGCTAATGTGGGCAGTCCCTACCCTTCTCCTTTATTCGCAGCCATCTCCTGATGTCTCAGGTATACTGATCTCTCCAGTGACCCTTTCTGTGCTGTTGTTATTCTGTCTTTCACTTCACTGTATTGCTGCATGTTCCTAATTGGCTTATTGAGCCTTTCCAGGGATGTTGTTTCTGTTGGGGGAATGAAGGCTGGTATCTCCCACTCTACCATCTTGCTGACATAACTATTATAACTTATCTATTGAAGGAACCAGTAAGCTTTTATGAGACAAATTAAAGAAATAAAAAATAACAGGCTGATTGCATATCCTGACCTGGTAAAGAGAGAGTTAAAAAAATACTGTCAGAAATTAAAAAAAAAAATTAGGAATGTAGTCTTACTAAAGCTTGCTGAACAAGTTAATTACTTGAAATCGTAAGGTAGATTCTAGTATCAGGAAGTGATCTTTAAGTCCCTTACCTTGTACAGTACATTTTTTTGAAAGAATAAATATTTTCTTTACAGACTGAGGAGTAGGCGCTATGACATGTGGCCCAAATGTAAGCCTAATAATGTCCCAAGAAACCCAAAGTTGGGCATGGCTCTTGTTAAGGAAACCATATCTAACATTATCCTTCTCCTTCCCAAGCCTGCTGCCTCTGTGCTGGTCAAGATTCTTGTCACCCTCCTGGACCAGGTAGTAAGTGCTCTACCCTGGCTCCCATTCTCTTATTCCTCTCTCCAGTTTGCTTTTAGCCATCAGGACTCTTCTCTATATGACAGCATCTTTCTCCCAATTAACATCTTTCAATTAGCATCTAATCCATAAATAATAACACCTAAATCTTGTGGTTGGAATTTAAACTTCTCTACTATTTTCCCTTTGGCTATAACTCCCCCTCCCCACTCCCAACTTCACCCTCAATATACAGTTTTTGTACTCTGCTGCCTCATTATACAGTAAAACAAGCTTAATATTTTTAAAGGGAAGATTGGGGTTTTAGTCTGTCATTCACTAACTTTGACTTGGGACAAGTCACTTTTTCTCTCTGTTCCTTGATTTCATCATTTGTAAAAAGGAAATTAAGAAGCATGCTTAACTTCTGAGGACAAGGCAGCTGTCAGGGTCAAACTCAAATGATGACAAAAGCACATTTTAACTTGTAAATTAGCACATGGATGACAGATATTATAAATATTACCATTTCACTCCCTATTTTAGATACCTAGCTCCTATGAGTAACTGCCCTGACTTGATTTTGATATCTCCAAAATCTCACAATGGCAGGCCTTCAGCCAATATATTCTAAATTGAATGGAAACATTCCTTATTTTAGACTCCAACAATTACAACATGCATCATTAAAGGTTTGCACAATATCAGGCTATAGAAGACAATTGAATTCTCACATCCTTCCAAATAAATCTGAAAGTCAGAAATCTACAGATGAAAAAAATTATTTCAATAATATACATTTTGTTTTAAAAAATTTATATGGTCAAAGCAATTAGAAATATAATGGTAAGTATTATTATTCTACTTTTATGATACTGTTGCTGATAACAGTACTATTAACAAGGATCCTAGGAGGTATATGAAAGGTAAAATGTACAAAAAGTTAATGACTAATTTGCAGAGATTTTCAAAACTTTAGTATTCTCAAGGTCCATAAAGAAGTTTTCAAAATTCATTTCTTAAGCTGAAGGTAGAAAAGAAAGGAAAACAGAGAGGAAAGGAAGAGAGAAGCTTCCTCTGTCCATTCTTAATTGCATCACGGCATTTTGTATTATGGTTACCCTCCTATCTTCACAGGTGATGGCGTCTGAGAAGGAGAGAATCAGAAAACATAGATTTTGAGAGTTAAGAGTTTCCTTATAGATCATCAATTCTGCTAAAGTTTAGATAGGGTTTGTCCCCACCAAAGCTCATGTTTAAATTTGAACTCCAGTGTGGTGATATTGGGAGGTGGGACCTTGTGGGAGATGTTTGGGTCATGAAGGTGAATCCCCCATGAGTAGATTAATGCCTTCCCTCAGGAGTGAGTTCTCACTCTTAGTTTCAGCAACAGCTGGTTGTTAAAAAGGGCCTGTTGCCTCCCATCTCTCTCTTGCTTCCTTTCTTGCCATGTGATCTCTGCACACACAAGTGCACCTTCATCTTCCACCAGGAGGTAGAAGCAGCCTGGGGCCCTCACCCGATGCAGATGTCAGTACCATTCTTCTTGCACTGTCTGTAGAACTGTGAGCCAGATGAACTGCTTTTATAAATTATCCAGCCTGAGATATTCCTTTATAGCACTACAAAACAGACTAAGATAAACTGTAAATCCTCATTTTACAAATGAAGAAACTGAGGCATGATGATACAGGAATGGCCTGGTTGCTTAAAATCTGACAGTGGCAGGTGAACATTTTGCTAAAGGATTTGACAGTTATCTTTAAATACATATTCCTTCTAGAAAAGCAGACACTGCGACTTCTGTTTCTTATAATGGTATCTTTATTTCCTAGGGAGTCTCTCCAATGTGACAGGAAGTGGCTTTCCTAAAACTATGAGTAATAGCCTCCATACTTTGTCAGGCGCTGAAACTCCAATATATGGAACAATGCCCCACTGCCCTCACAGGGTTTATGAGCCTCCCAAGAAAACTCATTTACTATGAGGGAGTAGCTTAGAATTCAAGATTAGATGACTCTTTATTATATCAGTATCCTTTTATTTTGTTAACCTAATGCCCCTAACATTTCCCATCATTATACTTCTTTCCTTCCTCTTATACCCAAAGTCCTTAAATAAGTGGTGTATGCTTACCACCTCCTTTAACTTTAGCTCTCTCTGCTTAATCTGCTTTTTGGCTGCTTTCCATGCACCAATATTCTGCATGTCAGGGACTCTCCTTTTAGATAAATTCAAATGTAGTTTCCTCTCCCTCTTCATTCCTTTGTCATATTGAACAAGTTTTAACTACTGATCTTCTTTAAACTATTTTGACTTCTGTAATGATTAACAAACTTTCTGACCACTGCTGACCACTCCTCGAATTATACTTTATTCTCATGTCCCTTGTTTGTGGGTATTCCTAAAGCTCATTGGTCTTCTCACTCTCCTCTCTTGGCAAATTTATCTGTGTTGAGGGCTTCAATGATCATGTCAATGTTAATGATCCCCATATCTTACTCTTTATTCCTGATCTCTCATGAATATTCTCATCTTGTAATTCCATCTGTTTTCTTAGATCTCTTGTCATATGCTAACTTATGTCTAAAACCAAACCATCATCACACTAAACTGTTCTCCTTCTCAATACACCATTTAAAAAATAAATTTACAAATTTCTATTTTTTATACTTCACACACATAGTCATCTTTGCTCCTACTTTAAAATTTATTTGAAGAAAAAATTATATAATCGCATTGTTTATTTTTCCTTTTCTTAGTGACAACTACTATTTCTATGCCTGTGGTTATCACCTGAATCCATTCACCCATCTATCTGTCCATCCATCCATCATCATGCCCTAGTTAATCTTCTTCCAGACAAACCTGTTTATAAATGGTCTACGCAAACACCCATCAGTACCAATTTTCACTTGATTAAGTATGTTAAATATTCCTGAGTATACTAAGCAGTTTCAGCTGATAGAACTGTTAGTTCTTATCTGCTTTTAACTTGACTTCACTCCAAATTAAGCAGCATGTACCAAAAGCTGTGTTCAATCACAAAGGGCAAGATCAGTACAGGCTAAGTCAGCTGCACTGTATCTTGTGTTTGTTCTTATTTGGGTTGGGAGCAACTCCATGAGGAATAAAGAAGGTGGAGAAAAACATCCCACTACAATGACAGTTTATTTAAGAACGTCCTGAGGTCATCCTCATTCTTAAGAAGTATTAATTCATAATCTCTAGTCTTCATTTCGAGATTTTGCCAGAGTCACTTCCCCTTGTGCATCACGGCTTCCAACAACACAGAGCACTTGGCTGTTCTCCTTAGAGAGGCTGGCTTCTGTGCCAAATATATGCATCATTTTGTGGCCTTTATAGCTGCCATCTCTTTTAAAAGCCAACTGTGGGTGATCATCTCAGGGAACAGGCATCTGTGGTGTAACCCTGAAAGAATGTTAGCAATCTATTGTTTTTCTTTATAATTTTAAGTCCTGCTGCTTCATATGTTCATTGATTCTTTGACTTCATTGGACAAATATTGTTCAACAAATATTATTGAGCAACTGCTATTAGATGCCAAGTACTTTGGATCTGAGAATAAAATGTTAAATCTGACAGACACAGATTCTGCCTTCATAGAGTGGGGAGGACAGATACCAAACAGCAATTACAAAGAAATTTGAGGAGTAGCATGATAAGGGAAGTGGGGTTCTGTGGAAGCATGTGGTATTAATATACCATCTCAGTTCCACTACCTATTGGCAGTGAGATCATCATAAAGTTGCTTAACCTCTCAAAGGCTCATTTCCTCATATTATAATTGTGGCCAATAATAACACCTGCTTCATAGATTTGTTGTTGGGATTACATTGTCTGAAAACCATTTAGTACAGTATTTGGCACATAGTAAGTACCCAGTAAATGTTAACTGCAACAATAAAATAACATTAATTTTATGTTACAAACCATTTTATTACATTAATTTACACTTCTAAGATAAAATTATTTTTCTTAACTCTTAGAAGCTATATTTTTCACTTCTGACTCAAAGCTTATAAAACTCCTAAGTGTCCATTTATTCAATTCTTTGGGCATTTTCTTCAACAAATATTTACTGGGTATCCACTATATACCAGACTCTGTGCCAGGCACTGATAATAAAATGCTGAATACAACAAATAGAATTCTTGCCCTGAGAGAGCTTACAGTCTATTGAGAGGATGGGCATTAAACAAATCATCACAGGAAGAAATACTGGGTCACAAAGGTCTCAACATGTACATAAATACATTTAAAGAAAAAAAAGATACAGGAAGTCCCCAACATATGAACAAGTTTGGTGCTGAGAGTGCATTCATATGTCCGTTTGTTATAAGTCCAACAAAATTAACCTAGGTACCCAACTAACACAATAAGCTATATAGTACTATATGTATTTAACAGGGTATACTGACACCTGGTGGAGAGAAATAATACATAAAAAATGCACCCGCGCATTGTTAAAGTTCATAACTTGAAGGTTCACATGTAGGGGACTTACAACAATGGTCTTTTATCAGAGCAAAGGCAAACTCAGTTCAAGCTATGAAATTGGAACAAACTAGTCCAAATTATCATGGCAGTGTTATGTTTCTTTCTAGAACCCTAGATTCTAAAATAAGCAAAGAATAAAGATGAATCTTAAAACCTAGAATATGTGTTTCCAATAATCTTCTTATTTCTTGTTCCATAAGGTAGCTGAAAAAATACAATTTTACAATGGGCTGCATTAGACAATGACAGCCTAAAATGGTCATTTTCTTTAGAATGCTAGTTATCTAAAACTGTTAATATTAGCAATACACTATTCTACTTCAATCTAACAACGTGAGTCATGGCACATGTGTTTATTTGTTTTGCCAGTGAAGAAAAGCAGGCACATTAATGAATACACTGAGGCTGCATTTAATTTGTTTCCAGGATCTAGTGCAAAGCGTTTAAAGACATGGATTCTGGAATTCGTCCTAGCTGTGAAACCCGTGGTCAGTTCTTAAGCTCTCAGTGCTCAGTTTCTTAGTAAAGTGGGTTTATAATAGTATCTACAAGTGGTTGGAAGAGAATTGGCACATATTAAGAACTCAGTAATATGAGGGATAAAATGGTAGCTACAGATGCTAAGCTTAAACTTTAAAAAATAAACTATTTGTGGCCATTTTGGATATGACTCAGGGTGACCAGCCTTCCTAATTGGCCAGGCACTGAAGGTTTTCACCTGAGGAAGGACTTTCAGTGAGTCTCATGAACCAATTATGAAGTCCGTGATGATCAAGGATTGTGTTAAATCTAACTCGGGATACCTGAGAGTCTAAATGTAGCTCTTGAAGTTTGGTTGGTAAACAGTGACTTAATGTTTTCCATCCAGAAGCAGAAAGCCAGGGAATAACAAATGGTGCCTCAAGCACACTTGGTCTACTTACAAGGATGACCTGCCTCTTAAATCTTGTCACATGTGTATCCTTCCAGTTCTACTGCTTCCTAAACTAGGGGAAAAGGTCAGAATTTAGCACCTGTACTTTAAGGGCTTGACTAACAATAGCTGGTCTCAAACCACGCAAAGTGGAGACCAAAGGGAGACCTAAACTTCACCCATATGATGACCACTTATCTATATAATTCTGAATTGTATCCCACATCTTTTAGGTAAAATTTTAAAAAAATAAGTGAGAGAGAGACTCCTGGTCTTTAGATATGTGCTAAGGGCATCACAGTAGGTAAAATAAAAATAAAATAAAACAAAATAAATTCTAAGTTAAATGCCTAAATTCTGGCATTCTTGCTTTTTTTTTTAATTCTTCCC
Organism: Tarsius wallacei; assembly: GCA_963574415.1. Classification (NCBI taxonomy): domain Eukaryota; kingdom Metazoa; phylum Chordata; class Mammalia; order Primates; family Tarsiidae; genus Tarsius; species Tarsius wallacei. The sequence goes on from CAUYQG010108456.1 coordinate 11,482, forward strand.
ATGGAAGGTCTACATATTATCTGAATGTCTTCTTTCTTTTATAAACCTTGAACCTTAACCTTGAACTTATTTGTCTTGCAAATGTTAGACTTTTACCAACAACAACAAATAGTGGAATGGAATATTTGTTGAGGGTGAAGAGATTTTTTTTAATATTCTATTTTTTCCCCTTGCAAGTCAGCACCTATTGCAAATTTACAGATCAATTTAAAGAGAATTGGAAAGTCCCAGAGTTTTTTTGTCACAAAGATGAATTTTCAGGTTGGCACTTATTAGATCAAATATCACTTATGAGTCCTTTACAAATTGAGGTTTGGGACATGACATGTCAGTTTCCTTAGCTTGTGCTCCAAGTTCGTGCCAGTTGTTGTGATGTTGATATGGAAAAGGCAGCTACTGCATTAAGCAACTGTGCCAGCAAAGCATTCTCCAGCTGTCTGGGAGTCACCACCCAGAGTCTTAAATAGATATGTCTGTCATCAGTTTTATTAGCCTAAGGTTATGTGTGTCATCTGTTGGTTTTGGGTGTAGGAACTGGTGTGGCACGTGTTTTTCTCAAAATATATATTTTAAAAGACACACAATTCCCTATATATTAATTTTGTTCCACACATTCAGAATCCACAAATAATTTTGTATTTTCACTATAGAATTCATCGATTGTATTTTCAGTTCTGATGCCAGAGTCCACACGAGATAGGAGAGATGTACAGAGGCCAGTCTGCCCTATATCATTTCCTCATTGCCTTTGAGCACATGCTTTGTGAAGAGCTGTAAGAGAGGGATGGGAAAGCCTTAAGCCATTGAGGAAACTCACCGAGAGTCTAGTTCCATCAAATTGAGAGGCTGAGTGATTGACTAATGTATATGCAATCAACTTAATAGATTTGAGGCAGTCTGCACTGTAAGCACAGATATACTAACTTGAAATAATTACAGAAAACAAAGTGGGAAGAAGAAAAAAGTTCCATTAAGAGATCCTACACAGGCCAGGCTCGGTGCAGCCTGTAATCCCGCGCCTTGGGAGGCTGAGGTGAGTGGATTGCCTGAGCCCGTGGGTTCGAGACCTGCCTGGGCAATTTGGCAAGACCTCATCTCTACAATAAATCAAAAAATTAGCCAGGTGTGGTAGCACGCACCTGTAGTTTCAGCTACTTGGAAGACTGAGGCGAAAGGATCGCCAGAGCCCAGCAGGTCGAGGCTGCGGTGGCCGGGAGTGACCACTGTACTCCAGTCTGGGCGACAGAGTGAGACTCCAACTCACACACACACACACACACACACACACACACACACACAAAAGATCCTACACACAGAAATGTAAAAGAAAAGACACAACCTCAAGCTCTGAGCCTCCTGGTTCACATGGGTAAAAGAGAAACATGACAGTTACTTCACTTTGTTTAGAACAATGACTCCCAAGGAGTACTAAGGTTAAAGTAGCCAGGACTTGGGTGCCTCTCAAAAACAAGGCTGCTTCACTTCCACCTGTTTTCCATATTGGGCTAAGGTGTGGGCTGTAAGTTGACTAGTCTATATGTATGCCTTTGTTTTTTTGCTGTTGCTGTTATTATTTTGTGTTAAATTTGATAAATAATTCATCTAATGTAAAGCATCATATTATCCCAAAGTAGAAACAATATTCTTCTCTTGGCTCACAGTTCTGAGAACAATTTTTTAAGCTATCTAATAAAAATATAATAGTGTTTCAGAAAATGCAGAGACATATTACAGTAACTTATGTATATTTTCAAAAATGTCCCTCATTTGTTCAAGGCACAACATTAAAGTGTGGTCCAAATGGAGTTGTATTGATATGATATTGGCATGCAATTTCTAGTGATCAAATTATAGTTTATAGATATAGAAGATTAATTCAATGATGTTTTACTTTATATTATTTTTGTTGGCTGGCTTGAGAATATATCTTCTTAGCATACTTATTTATTTTTGAAAAGATAATGTATGGGATGAAAGCAAAAATCCCCAAAAGGGATGCTGAAAAGTAAGCCTTCCTACCTATGCCATCCTTCAGTCTCTTTTGACACAACCATTCTTACTAGTTTGTCATGTATCCTTCTAGAAGTATGAAAGGAAACACTGGGTGTATTTCTACTTGGGAATAAAACGTGTATGTGTTTAACTACAATAGTATATGATGGGTGCCAGATAGGTGATTTAAAGCAAAACAAGTGCTTTAGTAGTTCAAAAAGAAGAGAGATGTTTTGGCTGGTTTGTCTAGGAAAGGCTTCACAGAAGAGGTGCTATGTGAACTAATCTTGCAGTATGTTAAAGTTGTTGGACTTTTAGATGACTATTTAAAATTTTTAATTCTTTCCATGTTCAGAACTTAGTGAAAATTAAGGCCTAGATGCAGACCAATAGATATCTAAATGTCAGTCATATGCCTTAATCCATTGGAGAAGATGGCTTTGCCTCTATAGCAAAACAGCTTATAAACTTTTCTTCTCTTCTTCCACGTTTGGTTTGGGGACAGCCTAAGAAGCTAAAGTTTGGGTCTACAAAGAAGACTGTCCCAGAGATGAAACCTCTAATGGGTGCAGGACAGAGAAATAAAGAAAAATGGGGATGATTTCCTAGTACCTCGTCTAGTTGAAAAAATGGATCAGTAGATGTTATATATCACCATGTAACCCATTTTTTTCATCTTTCATTAAAAGTGAGAGAGAGAAGCCGGGCTCGGTGGCTCAGCCTGTAATCCCGCGCCTTGGGAGGCTGAGGTGAGTGGACTGCCTGAGCCCGTGGGTTCCAGACCCGCCTGGGCAATTTGGCGAGACCTCATCTCTACAATAAATCAAAAATCAGCTGGGCG
>CAUYQG010108458.1:0-22682 GCA_963574415.1 Tarsius wallacei
ATCACATGTTCTCACTCATATAGTAGACCTTGATCATCCAACGTATTACCACAAGAAAATGACTGACAGTGGTGGGAAACTGGGGTGGGGGGGAGGGTGAGGGGGATGGGATTAATGGTGGTGGGTATCTGTCTGGGGATGGGGAGACACCTCTTATCAACAAGAGTACCTGAACGAAACATTTTTGTATGCCTAACCCCTAACTGTACCCCACAATAACATAATTTAAAAAAATGATTAAAAAAAAGAAAATTTATTTTATTAAACTATAAACACAGATAAGGGGCTATTAAAATAAGCTACGAGACACATGGCTGGGTACCTGCCCTCAGGTTGCCCTTCATCTTATTAAAGCGATAAGATGTTCGTAGCGCATGAGTTGAAGGAACTACTGTTACACATTTTGCTTCAGCTTTATCCACGAAGTATGAAGTTTCACAGGCTTTCACCATCAGGTGCAGAAAAAATATGTAGCTTCAAAGCAGTTTTACTTCTTTGCTGTGCTATGCTGTTAGGTCTTTCATTTTTTTTAACAGTGTTTTCAACTCCATTGTAATTCTTTATCTTTCCTCATCTTTCTGCACCAGCACCAGTGACATCTGTTTCACACAGGGATCATTTTTATCAACAAAGCAGTTTCACTACAAGGATATATTGTTAGTTTTGAGAGGCTGCAGATGCTTCTGCCTCTGCAGGAAGGTTTGTGGTCAATACTGAATTTGAAGACCTGGGATCTTCTTTGGGGTGAAATCATAGCAGGGGGAAGGGATACAAATGGTCATTGTGTGATTCATCACACTTTCATATCCTGTCTAAATCTCCAATCTTGCTCTTGCTCTGGACTCTTCCTGCCACCGTCTTGTCTTAATTCAGACTCACATCGTCCCTCAATTGGATCATTCTAATAGCATTTCTATTTGACCTTCCTGCTTCTAGATTTGTCCAGCACCCTCACTTTCCATTGCAAACCATCCTCATCAACAACCCTACTCACTATAACCACAGTGGTTTTGTATATCACTGATTAAACAATACCTACTGTCACTCCTCCTGCTTAAAATTCTACAGGATTCCCTGATCCTTGCAATAAGGATCAGAGACTCAAAAGTCTTTGGGGGCCAAACAAGTAGCACAAAGGAATAAAGCAGAGGGTGTGTGTGTGTGTTTCTAGAATGCCACCTAGAATCATATCCTCCCCACACTGACATACTTTGTTTGCATAATAAAGATGAAGGAATATTTTTCACTTCCACAAAGAAATATGTTTTCTCTCTCACTCTTCTTAAATCAGACAGCGCTCTCAATCTAGCTTTTGTTTTCTTCCTTTTGTTTTTGATAGAGACATAAGTAAAAGAAATATTTTACTTTCCTCTTTACTATACAACAAACAACAGTGCAAATGTGATGATAAAATAAAACTTATACCCAGATTCAATGTTGGGGCTGTGGCTGGAGAGGGCAGAGATTGTGGCAAATGGAGGAAGATATGCCTCAGCTGGAAAAGGTAGCCCTGATTTGATGGCTAGCCCATTGAACCTTATAGAAATGCGGTCACAGAATTCTCTAATCTCTTGATTTTCCCAAGAGAAACTGGAAATCTAAATAATTTGCGTAAAAGATGTCCTAATTAAAAATTGGGAGATAGATTCATTTTTTAAAATCTCAGTCCAGGCTGAACAAAGCATACTTGCAAGCCAGATGCAACCTTTGGCTTCCATGGTACGGCCTCTGATCATAAAATGGAGTAAGAATGTCTACAGGGTTCTCCACCCTCATTGTCCAGCATTACCCTGTCTCATTCCATTTGCCCTCCTACTTCTACACAAATGTCATGGTTTTTCCCAAATCTGAGTCTTTGGGCATGTTATTTTCTCTTCCTTTTCTTCTATCTGGTAAGGTTCCTTCTCCAAAGCATGCCTTAAATGTCACCTCCTCAATGAAGCCTTCCCTAACTCCCCTGGAAGAGTTTATCACTGCTTCTCTCAGACTCCTTAAATCTTCTCAACATTACATTATGAACCCACTTTGACATTATTTGTATTAATTTCTGTCTCTCTTAATGGTAATGTGAGCTCCATAAAGGCAAGAACTATGCCTTCTTGATCTCTGTGATTTCCATGTTAGTGATGGGACTTTTGGATGAATACTTGTTGGATGGATGGATGTGTGGGTAAGTGAGTAGGTGGGTGGATGTGTGGGTAAGTGGGTGGGTGGGTGGGTGGATGGATGGTGTGTATGGATGTGTATATGGGTGGGAGGATGGATGGATGGATGAACGGATGGACAGACGGACAGACAAACAAACTGTATGATTGAATTCTCCTTATGAGAGCCTTAAATACATCAAGGCTTAGTCCAGACACTCTGGCTTTGGTTAAGTTTCTAGAATATATCAAGTTCATATCTTTACCAAATACTTTGAACTTGTTCTTTCCCTAGCTTTTTCCAAGACTGGCTTTTTCTCACAATTCAGGTTTCAACTTATAAAAGTGTCATTCAACCACCCCAATCATAAAAACTACAATCATTCCAATAATTATTATATCACTGTGCTTGTTAGTGAGTCTCACTATCCGGAATTGCCTTGTATATTTCTGTTTACCTGTTTATTTTATACCTCCCACACACTTTCAAAAGAAAGCTTCATGAAAGCTCTGCTATATATCTATGCCTATCATTCTGTCTGGCACATTTCAGATGCTAATACAGAAAAATTAAGTAAAACGATTGATTACTAAAGGAAGAATAATCAAATAAATCAGTGGAACCCATTTATTTAGTGCTTTATTAGCCTTTGTGGCATAAAAGACAACATTGGGAATAAAAAATCTCCTTTCCTTATTAAAATTTCTTCTAGTAAGCTGTATGCTACCATTGCTAAGAGCCAGGGGGTTACCAACATATAGACCTGGATTTGAGACTAAAACTTGTTACTTGTCATTGTTAAGTGATCTTGGTCAAATCATGTAATCTTGCTAAGTCTCAGTTTCCTCATCTGTCAAACAAAAATAATAACACAAACACATAAAGAGCTTTTGAGGATTAAATGAGATCACTATGTATGAAAACACGTAGTATAATGTCTCCTACAAACTAAACACCCAGATGAAAGGCACCATCACTGGGGAGCAGTGAGGCCATTTGAGACTTTGACCTCTAATGTTATAAGACCTGGACTACTTCCCACACCTGACTCCTTCCCAAAACTGTTTACTGATCGAGATTTTATGAACCATCACCCTGTGAAAGCGTCTTGAGTTGAACAAACATCATGAGTAGTGTATTACAGTAATGCTCTGCTATTTAATCAGCTTTGAAGAAAGCCTCAGGGTTTACCATCACTGTAGCAGAGGGAGAAGGGTGTCGTCCTCATCCAGTGTGGTTCTCATCAGAAGCAACCCATGCCAAGACAGCTCTTGTTTATCGACAGACTTCCTCTTGGCAGTGCCATTATCCAGGGGGACTTCCACTGAGCCATCGTATTTTGTAGTACAATTTCCTTGGAGGTCAGGTCTCATATAACTGAATCTTCTTTGTGGGTCCAACATATGCAACGTGGTATTTTGCTAAGAAAACTCATAAAGAGGATTGCTGGCTGCAATTCGACACTCCCTCTATAATACCGTCAGTCTAATTGTTTCCAGAAGCAAACAATTAAACAGTTTATGAGAAAAACTCTATCTGTAATTGTGGGGCCCCGGCACAGCTGCTTCCTAACTAAGGCAATTGAAGACTAGCTGGTGCAGATATTAAAGTACAGTATGTAGTTAGCAATATGGCACCTAAATGCATCATAGCAGACCTATCGGGGAAATAAACAACATTCAAGTGTATTTTCGGAAGACAAATACTCAATACTTCGTTTAATGTATGGTTTGCTGTTAGTGGTTAATCTAAGACAATGAAGAGGGAATCGTGTTTCACGTAGCTATTGAGAAAATGCAGAATTGATTGTAAGAATGATTGAGGATTTTTAAAGAGCACAATTCCCAAGCCAGCAATGCCCTTTGTTGCTTTTTTCCTCCTTCTTTTAAATTTGCCTATAATCCGTTCAGACAAATCCTTTTATCACGTTGATTTCCTTTCCTCATTATGACCAATGTGATTAATTACTAAACTTTTCCCTCACTCTTACACGACTCTAAGATCTCATTTTTCATGAGCAAAGTGGCCTTTCTTGTCCAAGTACACGTACCTGCACTCCCCACCAAAGCATTTCCATTTTATGTCTCCAGGTTATTAATAATAGTTTTCAATTGGCCCATTCGCCTGGCCATTTGCAATTGCAAAATTTATCTAAAGCTAGCTGAGCAATGCTGGAGAAGGGCCCAACACCTTGATTTGATAATTAGTTAGCATAATTAGTGACTGTGACCCCAGAGTCTGTCACAAAACTCTTCTTTTTGTGACATATTTATTCAGAGAATAAACGGAACAGGAGGTGCCTTCCTAATCCAATTTCTACCTATATTCCAAAGCCAGTTTGAACCATTCTCTCATTTGGAAGCTTTAAGACAATCTTAGATCTAATCTTGGGATTACAAAAAGAAAGAAAGAAAGAAAATTGAAGGCAGTAAAGTAGATGTAAAACTTACTAGTCACAGAAACACAGTGGGAAGGTCATTGTTTTACACAATCAAATGCATAATGATTTAGGAACTTCCTTTCATCCATCGTGATCTGGGATCACTACTGATGGCCCCAGTCTTTCCTCACACTAGCTTCCAAGAAACAGCCTAATCCTCATTTCCCACAAACACTACCACTGTGTATAAGCCAAACAGCAGTGGAAAACAGGAAAGGCAATTAGATTTAAATCTAGTCCTGCTTACTCCCCACCAGCCCTTTTTATTTTTTCCACTAAGATGCTCTTCAGCATAGTAACAAATATGATTCCCGTTTAGCACAGTGTGAAGCAGAAATGAAATGCAGGTCTGTTAGCACTATTCAGCTAGATGATGACATTTCAAACTCCTGAAAGGGAACTCTAAACACAGATTACTAACAAAAACCCTGAGTGCTTTGTAATTATTTATATGTCATTCCTACATAATCAATGTCACTCCGGCACTCACAGAGCTTAATTCCTTGCTTTGTGTAACGTTCTCTGACATTCTGTGAGTCAAATTACAAGGATCCTAAGCTCAGGCTTTGCCACTGACTGCATTTTCCCAGTGATGGCCACAATGAAAGAGAATTTTTATAATTAGGGAGTATGGAAGGAAACTCAATGAAGCCACACGCATAGCATACACATATGAGCACACACATGCATACACGTACACACATCCATACACACACACACACTTTCAGAGAAAATATCTCTATTCAAGTGGAAAAAGGAGTTATGGCAATCAGCCGTTGCAAGCCTGGCTAGGGCCAGGACCTGCACAACTGCTCTCTCCTGCAAGGTTGTGGGTCTCAGCATGAGCAGACACTGGAGTTGTATAGTTTTAAGCATCCTTCATCAATTTTTTATGCATCCATGAGTGCATCAAGTGGCAGCTTCTTGGCTCCTGTTCGACTGCCCTCCCACCAACAATGGGGACGCCCTGCAAATTAACATTCCTTTCCTCCTGCCTGCCCTGCCCTCAAGTTTTCAAACATAACAACAATCTAAATGAAATAATGACAGAGACTCATTCAAATGCTGGGGAGGGAAGCGCTTTATTGCTAAGGCAGCAAAGAGAACTAATTGAATCCACTGGAAAGAAAGAGAAAAGAAAAGCGGGAAGGAGGATGAAGTAACAGGACAGAATGATGAAGACAGAGGAGGCTGGTACTGTGCGTGCACACATGCTCACATGCACACACGTAGGCACACACGGGCCCGGGCAAGCGAGTGGAAACCTGAGTATTCATGGGAGAGAAATCGCATAAGTGTGAATGCAAATAGCTTCCAAGATGGCAACACTGCCAAGGGCTGGGCTCTCTACTACTGAGAAAGCTCCTAAAGTCGTTCAAACTCTGAGCTTTTCGAGAGATGCACCATACTAGGTGGAGTAAGTAACAGCTGTCAACGTCCAGACACAGAGGTAGCATCAAGTCTAACGGTATGTGTGGTGATTATAAAACACAGCTGCAAAGTCTGTGACATTTGTTCCACGGAAAATAAGTCTATGCTTGCTTCCCTTGAATCGGGGAGGTTGCTGACTGCTTTGACCCCTAGAGTGCAAAATAATGGTATGTGACACCCAAGGCTAGGTCATAAAATATCATGCAGCTTCTACCTTTGCCACTAGAACATTCATTCTTGGAGCTCTGAGCTGCAATGTGAGAAGCTGGACTACCCTGAGGAAGCCCAAGACAGACGGAGAGACCATATGTAGACAGTCTAGTCAACTGTCCCAGGTGACCTAGTTTTAGGGTTATATCAGCCCAAGACCAAGATATATGAATTAAGAAGCCTCCAGAAGATTTCAGCACCAAACTTTTGGGTTTTTCTACCTGAGACCCCAGTCATAGAAAAAAAAGCAACAAAGGGCATGGCTGGCTTAGGAATTATACTCTTCAAAAATTCTCAATCATTCTTACAATCGATAGCCACATGAAACACAACTCTCTTCATCATCTTATTCTATGCACTGGTCTATTCCTTCGCCCACAGAATCTATAAGCATAATAAAATGGTGGTTATTTTATGATTTAAAGTTTCGTGAATTTATTATACTACACAGCCAACCAGAATAGTTACTTCAGTGAATCATCAATTCCTACATTGTCAGTTCCAGCATCTAGAAAAGTTATTTGAAGAATCAGCAAAATAAATGATAATAATAATAATGACAACCAACGTTTATTTAGAGCTTTCTATGTTTCAGGACCCATTTTACATATACTACAGAATTTAATTCACTTAACAATCTCATAAGGTAGAAAGCTGCTTTTATAAATGGGAAACTGAGGTATAGAGAAAATGTATCTTGCCTAAACCCACACAGTAAGAGGCAGAATATGAATTTGAAATCAAGGCAATCTTCCCCAGCTTCTTAATCACTCTAAAATATGTCTACTGTGGACAAGCATTTAAGAGTGCCTGACACAAGCCGGGCTCGGTGGCTCAGCCTGTAATCCCACACCTTGGGAAGCTGAGGTGAGTGGATTGCCTGAGCCTGCGGGTTCAAGACCCACCTGGGCAACTTGGCGACAATAAATCAAAAATCAGCTGGGCGTGGTAGTGCGTGCCTATAATTCCAGCTACTCGGAAGGCTGGGGTGGAAGGATTGCCGGAGTCCAGCAGGTCGAGGCTGCAGTGGCCGGCGCAGCCACTGCAGTCCAGTCTGGGTGACAGAGTGAGACTCCAACTCAAAAAAAAAAAAAAAAAAAAGAGTGCCTGACACATATCTAAGTTTAAGAAATGTTTATAGTTGCTGCTGTTATTTATGATTAATAGAAACAGACTTGGTAAATGCCAAAGTGAGCTTATCTTACCTCTCCTGTTTTAGCATCTATAGGTAAACTCTGGAATGGTCTGTCCACTCTCCATAATCCCCTGGCTATCAGAAAATGGGAAGAATATTCATATTGAACACTTCATAAGCCAAAAAAGATTTCAATTTCATGCTGTACTGAATCTTAGAAATGCCCCCTTTAATCCTGTTTTTATTCTAAGCCAGTATAAAAACATTAATATTTCCTAATGGAGTGTACATTTATTCATTCCTACCAATCTAATGGCAATTTATGAGAAGTCAGGCAATAGCCAGTAAGATAAGCTTGAAGCTTTGCTACCAAAAGTTCAATCAGTTAACCTAGGACAGCAATCACTTCTCCAGAATGAATAATGATGTGGAATAATATTTGGATGGAGATAAACCCTTTTTGCATAGAAAATTGCATTATCATGTACAGTATCTCAGCTGGATATGTAAGTTTACCAATAAGGATACTGCTTCATGCATTTTTATCACGGAGCTTTTTGATTCTGAGATTTCCAGAGGATCCTGCATTGAGGGAGAAAGCCTTAATGTTTGCATAATATGTGATGCTCTCTGAGCTGCAGGTGTGGGGGTAGGAAGTCAGGAGCTGGGCACTGCAGCTTCTGAAAAGCTGCCACCACACTTTCCCAGGGGTTCTTCATTCCACTTAGCAAAGGGGAAAAGCTAGCAATGCACAGTGAGACTGAGTTCAAGGAAATGGCACTGAAAATAACCATCATGTCAATTTCAGCTAATGGGGCACAGTATGGGTTCATTTTAAAGGGGGGAGGGGGAGCGGCATGCAACCATTAAGAAAGAAATACTTATGCCAAATGTGAGCATGCCCACCCAAGCACAGCCAGGAGACAGCAGCTCTGGTGAGAGCTCAACACATCTCTCCCACAGACTTTGAGATGGACCTCCCACTGCCTGGGTCCTAGACAACCATTAGGAAAGTATAATTATAAATAAAATTAGTGAGAAAAGTAACCATTCTCCCACCACTACCAACAATAACAACAACAACAACTGGAGCTTTAAAGACTTCTATTGGTGAGAAAGAAACTTGATTCCTGAATTCTGTGAACATCCTTTGCACAGGTGCAATTGCCAGAACATTTCAGATGTACACACCTGTTTGCCAGCTGACACATTAAGCTGAGGGCGTCCTTCAAACCCAGGAGGGGTGAGACAGGAAAAACCATCTTTTCTCCCACCACTTCTAGGACTGCTGAGCTGGCTCTATCAAGACTCTAACTAGAATTGTCTGCAATGATAGTTCTCCACTGAGGATATATCCACACTTGGGCATCTGAGAGGCGTTGGAGACCTCTGTAAGAGTCTGTTTGTGCTCACTAGAAGACAAACTGTGGTAACTAAGAGCACAGACATTAGTATCAGAAAGACCCAGGCTTACATTCTGGATCTTCCACTCTCTGTGCTTCAGCTTCCTCCTCTGCAAAAAGGAACAAAAATAACATCTGCCTGATAAGAGTTGTGAGGACTAAATAAGGAAATGCTAAAGCTGTGCATACCCCTGTGCCAGTGAGGGTAGCTGTTATTTCTTAGTTCTGCAATGTTTAAAGTTCTGTCACCACAGATTGTGAATCCTGAGCTGCCACTCACTCTGCATGAAGACAAACCAAATGACTTGACCCACAGTAGGAAGCAAAAGCTGAGGTTTGCCCTGGGAACTGTCCACAGCCAATGGCGCCGAAGACAAGCCCTCTCTCTGACTTCTGCAGTAGCACTATTGTATGAACGTGTGTCCACAGCCTCTAATGGCCAGAAATCTATGGGAAGAGGTTTAATCATCAGTAACAAGGAATAATAAAGAGGGTATTTTTCCATGCCTACCATCAAATTTCTTTGTCTTCTTTCTGATTAATTGTGATGATTAATGCCAAATTCTGACTCAAAGTTTGATCCCCTCCCTGCTTGTTACACACCTTATATTCTGATCACTTGCAACTCTGTCTTCCTCTCCAAATTCCTCATATCCACTGATATCTCCATGCCTCTGCACATACTGATGGCTTTACTCAGGACTTCTAATCCCATTATTTGTTCAGAACATTCCTTCAAGGTCCAGATGGCAACTTCTGCAAATCATTCTCTGGATCTCCTCATCCATATTGCACAAATTCATACTCTTTTATATCACATTATAATACTTGTAATACCACTTGTGCCCCATTAATTCAGTTGAAAATAATTTTCAATGGCTTTCACTTTCATTTAAACAGGCATTGCCACGGTCACTGGGGATTCAATGATAATCAAAGAATAGGTGCTGCCCTTAAGAATCTTATAGTCTAATAGAGCAGACTTAGAGTAAGCTAATAATCAACAAATAGGTCCATGGAGCAATGACAGCATATGGACAAAGTGCCTGACACACAATGGGAGGACAGAAGAAAGAGTCTTCTTAGAACGTATGCTAAGATCTGGAGGATGACTTATTCAGGTGAAAATGAAAGGGAAAGGCTATATGCAGTAGACACTATATTTCAATAGTTGCCAAACATAACACCTGACAAATTGTCCCATGATATGATAGAGACCAGATGAATAAATGAAAGCCAACTGAAACAATGATTAGGACAAGTCAGAGTTCAATTTTTATCCAAAACACATAGATTAGTGAATCTCACATTGTAATGACATGCAAAAACTACATTCTATATGATGCTTTTATGTAAAATTCTAGACAAGTTAAAAATAAACCGACATAAAGCATATTTCTGGGGGGCAGAGTAAGGGAGAGGACTTCAAAAGGATACACTAAAACTCTTCTGGGTGATAGAAATGTTTTATGCCTTGATGGCTGTGGTAGTTACATGACTGTGCGCATTCATTAAAACACACCAATTTAACACTTAAATTTTGTAAATGTTATTTAATGGAGAGTAATAAAATATTTCTGCGTATAAAGATATAGCGCATAGCCTAAGATTGTGCATCTTTAATAAGCATCTCTGGCAAATCTGACAGGCATGGTCTGAAAACAACCATTTCAGAAATGATTGTCCTAATTACTGATTCTAAGCTTGCTCTGAGTATTCAGCAATGCTTGGAATCAATATGTAAGTTCATGGAACAATGGTAGCATATGAACCAAGTACCTGATACCCAATAAGAGGACAAGATTCTTGATCTTATTCAAAATGTTATCACCAAAAAATGTGTGACCAAGACTGCCAGTTTCTCAACTCTTCTGTTATTCTCTCCTTCACCTTTAGTAGTAAAACCCTTATTTTTACCTGGATACATAATTCCCAGTCAAAAAACTGTCTTCTCCAGGCTCTCTTGCAACTAGGAATGTGACTAAATCCTGGCCAATGAGAAGCACTTCTCAAGACTTCATGGAAAACTTCCTTAAGATAAAGGAACGTGCCCTTCTTTGTCTTTTCTCTATTCCTCTCACTTAGAGTATAAATGCAATGGCTGGAGTGCCAGCAGTCATCTTGAACACTGAGGCAACATAAAAGAGCCCAAGTCTCTGCTAGGGATGGAGAAACTATAGATCCTGCTAGACCATGTCTAACTTTGGACTTCTTCACTGATGAAGAGAAAAACAAACTTATGTCATATTTAAGGCACTGTTATTTGAGATGTTTCGGCTATATGCAGCTAAGCTCATACATGCTGCTTATTAATTTTACATTTTACACCAAGCTAGTTTGTTTACCCAGTGTGATGAGTGGCAGCATCAAACTTTGAGCGGACCCATTAAAATTCTAGACCCATTTAATTCTATACCCATTTAAAATGAGACTATAAAAACACCTGGCCAAAATCAGGACAAATTAAAAAGTTATGTTTTTCAAGGGTCTAGGTTGATCACAGGACTCAATATGAGGGAGGAACCCACACCGCCCCCCCAAAAAAACCCCAGAATTATCATTTAGAGGGCAGGCCCTTTGTGGTACACTCAACATTTGTTCCTTCAGATCTAATCAACCAAATTTTTTATCTGGAAGTTTTGAAAAGGTTATGTCATAATTTGTGGAAGAAACATCCCGAGTGAGTTGTGGCAAAACAGGTGACTGGTTCTTCCACCATGACAACGCACCTGCCCACACCACATTGAGTGTTCAGCAACTTTGGACCAAAACCAACATGATCCCATGCCCCACCCACCCTATTCACCCCATCTCGCCCAGAATGTCTTTTGCTGCTGTTGTTTCCCTGGATGAAAAAAAGTCTTCAAAGAGAAACCTTTTGTTGATGGAAGAAGTGAAACAAAAAATGGTAGATGCACTAAAAGGCATTAAATTGCTGAGTTCAAAAACTGTTTTTAGCAGTGGAAAAGGCATCTCAATAGGTGTATTGCATCAAACAGAAAGTACTTTGAAGGTGATTGATGTTTAAATGTGTAAGAATAAATACACAATTTTTTATAAATAAATTTTGGGTTTTTTGGGGTTCCCCCTTGTATTAGTCAACTTTTGTTACAGCTGATTTTAAAAATCTAATTCAATGTCAAGTTATAATAATAGAGACAGAGAATACAAAACAGAGAAGACGAGCTTTCTAATAAGCTTGAATATTAAAATAAATACAATATTTAAATAAAATATTCCAGTAGCCGAACTACTTTATTCATTTCCAGACACTTCATTTGAAGAAGAATGTTAACAAAATTAAAGCTATCTAGCATGGAGTACAGAGTGATAAAGGTTCTACAAAAATGTTAACTGAAAATTTTAGGTTGTTTAAGCTGGAGAAGAGACTAGCGAGATGGTATGATACAGATTATGGGAAATTTATGAAAAGCCATCATGATCTAGAACAATAAAACTCATTCCCGTGTTGCTACAGAAGGAGCAGGAGGAACCAGATGTGAGAGTCAGACAGAATCAGCATAAGAAAACCCACCAAACAAACAAACAAACAAAAAATCTGCCTTATCAGAAACCGGCTTCCCTGATAATGCTGATTGATTAATTGACTTGCACCTTGACTTGTTCCCAAAATAAATATCAAACATTTTAAAGTGATTATGTGATAGCACTATTCTGAGTGCTTCATATGTTTAATTCATTTGATTCATACAACTCTCTGAAATAGATACTATTATTATCCCTATTTGTATGGATAAGCAAACGGAGAAGGAAAGGTTAAACAACTTGCCCAAGGTCACAAAGATAAGAGGATGGATGCACAGCCAGGATTCAAGTGTTCTGGTCCTCAGAGTCCATGCATTCATCACCAGGATGCTACACATTGCCTCTTCCTCAGTGAAACATGCAAGCCTTCTCTCGAGTGCCCTGTTACTGGAGGAGAATGTGATAGTTAACTGTCTGAAATGTTGAGGTAACAGTTGGGACTACTCTGATATCTTAAATGACTTGGGGCTTTGGGGAAGCTCAGTGGGATTCTAGTTTTTTGTAGCAGCAGATACATTGAGTTTATATCATGCAGAGTAGGGTGTGAATAAAACACAACTGGCAGGTAGTTCAAGAGACACTTTAGAAACTGGAGGCACACATTCGTCAGAATGGTCAAGGCTAGAGATAAAGAATTTGAAATCAACCCTTGGAAGTGTGACAACGGAAGTCAGGAAGCACTCACATTTGAGAAGATAGACAGCAGCGAAAGAGGATGGAAGATACTAAGGCTCAAACCACAAACCATGCCCTGCATGCTGGAAGTAGAACAAAAGGCCAGTGGCAGCTAAGCATGGAAATAGCCCAGTGCTACAGAAGGCAGTACATGCAACTTTCAAAGAGCCGAATGATCAAGAATAGTGAGAGATCTCTGCTGCTTTTGCTTGCCCAGAATTCATTCACCCTTATTCTTCTAATAGCACCTCTATTATCTTCTTGGAACCAGGCCTATAAGTCATGTTTTCCTGGTGAGATTTGCCCCACTACTCTGTGTCCAAGGTTTCTCATGTTTCAGACCTGGCCAATAACCATAGTCTATTCTCCTGATCACCACAGTTGGTTTAGAGTGGACAGAATGAACTAAGTGGGTCCAAAGAAAATCCACACTGAGACTTTTGGTGCAATTATTAGGAAAAAGACTTTCTCTTTACCACCCAGGGAACCTAAGCTAGTAAGATGAACACATGGGACTGCTGGAGATCATCTTGGTCACTACACGGCGAGAACCTGTCCATAAATGAAGCCAACGTGAAAGAAAGCAGAGCCAAGAGGTTGGTTTGAGGGCGGTATTTGCACACCTAGATCCAGCTATTTGAACATGTATATATACCCTCTGGATTTTTTTCAATGATATAAGCAAAACAATTCTCCTTTTCCGTTGGTTTCTGTCACTTGCCACTGACAGTGATGGTCCCTATAGCATCACTATGCTTCAGAAAGGCCTCCATCACAGCAGGGATTGCTTTATGTATCTGTACCTCTTTATTACTGAATAAACTGCTGGAGAGCAAGGGATATGCTTCCTTCACAGGGTAGCATATGGCACAAGACTAGGTACATTCACAGTAGAAACAAACCCCATTGCAACTATTTGAATCCATTAAATGAAATAATACAGACAAGAGGGTTTTATAAGATCCAGAGCATTCTTTACTATTATTTCACAGAAATAAAACTTACTGAACCTGAAGTTCAACCAAGTTCAACAAGAAGAGGTACCCTCAAAGTGCTTTATTCAGATACATATAGTCCTACCAATCAGGCCCCATTGCCTTTTACTCTCCTTTATTACCTTGAATCTATCCTTTAAGGAAATGCAGTGCTGGTACTTCAAGTCAAATTTTGGCAAGGTAAATGTATTTCTTTATGTAAAAACAAAACAAAACAAAGAGACTGAAGAGTACATCATTTAAAGTAATAAAAAAAAATTTATGAGCCATTTCTGATTTTCAGATGCAAAATGGGACAGAAAAATGTCTATATATAATAAATTTTGCAACATTCACTAAAGTCCTGTATGGGAAAAAAAAAAAGAAGACAAATGATTCAAAAATAGTAGTTTCTACAAACACTTTTTTGCAAAAGTGAGGTGTTGTCTCTCCCTCTCTCTCTCTCTCTCTCTCTCTCTCTAATATAATCAAAAAGGAAATAGTGACAGATTCTAGACAGAAATTAAAAATCTATACTGGCCCATTAATGAGAAACTTTCTCTGTGTCTTTCAGATGTATTTACTCACATTCTCTTCTTTTCATGGATCTTAGCAAACAGATTAAGAAGCAAATAATTGGGGGGGACCCCATCTACTTAGCAATTAAGAATGTGCATTTTGGGGGTCAAGGAATATGTGAGTCCTTGGTTCTGACACTGTGTAACCTTTAACAAGTGATTCCATCTCTCTAGGCCTCTGTCTCCTCAGCAGTATAAAGGGTAATAATAACAGTGTTCTCATAGGTTGTTGGGATTCATTGGTGAAGAAAAGGCACAGAAAGTCGTTACCACAAAGGAATAATCATTATTTTAATTACCCTTTCATTATTCATGGTTTGAATCAGCCACCACAAAATGACTCTTCTGTATAAAGGAGACTGCAACCAGAATACCTGGTTGTTATCCATAGCTCTGCCTCTGCTTGTCCCCCCTTAACCAAGTTAATTCACCATCTGTAAAAGGAGCCACTCAGAAACTTAGGTCTTTGGAGTTCATGCCATCTAAGAAAATGGACCTCTTCCAAGCAGGCAAACATTTATCTTAAAGAAATAGATGCCTACTCAAACCCAATGGTCTCACAATTTGTCTTAAACTACCTTTTCTTCCACCAGAGTAAGTACTTAGAAGTAATTTTTGACTCTTTCCACCTTTTAAATCTCATGTAGTCAATCTATCACCAATTTCTTTCTTTCTTTAAGATGTCATTCAACATCAAAAGAGGACTGGATTTAAAAAATGTGGTACATACACACGATGGAATACTATGCAGCTGTAAAAAAGAACAAAATCATGAATTTCACAGCAACCTGGATGGAACTAGAGTCTATAATACTGAGTGATCTCTCACAGAACAAAGATCTGAGTATCACATGTTCTCACTCATAAGTTGACCTTGAACATCTATTGTAATACTATAAGTAAAGGATCGGCAGTGGTGGGAATTTATGGGGGGAGACAGGGAGGGCAAGGGTGGTGGGATTAACAGTAGTCAATATCTGTCTGGGGACAGGGAGACACCCCTTATCAACAAAGGTGTCTCAACGATGCATATTGGTATACCTAACCCTTAACTGTATCCCACAACTTTAAAATAAAAAATATGTTTAAAAAACAAAAAAGTTCATTTGGTCCAGGTGTAGGAACTGATATTGTCCTATTATGATAGCGTTTATTATAAATTCTTCATCTTGACATTAAAAAAAAAGTTTTATAAAAATCTCAGATTAAATTTAATAAAAACTAGAATGCATATAACTAAAATTAAATAGCAACTAATGGGAGAACGCAGGGATTTTATTTTCTTTCCTTTTCTTATCTTTCATTTTATTAATTTTAAAATATTATTTGTAAATTGATTTAGATTGAGATATTCAGCATAAGAAGGAAGTAGGGTTGCAATATCTTAAGTACCTAAAAGGCACGTCATACAAACATTTTTTTCTAATTATTCTCTACTGTGAGTACAGATTAAGATTAAGAGAGTATTAATAAGTGTAAGAGTACAGATTAAATCCATAGAAAGTTCTACACCTTATCATCTGGACTAGTCACCATTATCATGAATCAAACTGTCTTCAAAACTCCAGCAATTACATTGTAGCCATGCTTATGTTTTGTGCCTTCAAGCCCATTTTAAGCAGGTTGAGCCTGATGGACCTGTAAGACCTGCTGTGATCTGCCCCAGGCCTGCTTTTCCAGCCTCAATTTCCTCCACTTTCCTTTTTGACCATCAGATTCATACTGATTCTCCCATTTACCTTCATGCCACTGCTTCTGCTCTCTGACTCTGCCCTGCTTCCCACTCCACACTCTCCTGCCCTTTATGGCTAGTGGTCATCATTCAGGTTTCACTGAAGTGTATACTCCAGAATTTCCCTCCCAGACTAGTTTTTCTCTTCTCTTTTCCATTATGGTACTCTGTCAATTTCATTTATGACATTATAGTTCAGGTATTGCTTGTATTTTTTGACTTTATGTTTTCTTCCTCACAAAATAATAAATTCCACAAGAGCAAGAATGATTGGAACACTGTAAATGCAAGCTCTAGCAAAGTGCTTGACACTCAGGACAATTATTGTGAATTAATTCATGAAAATGACATATTTGGTGTGTTTGTGTGGGGGGAAGAAGTACTTATTATGTGTGTGCCTGTGTGTGTGTTTTATTTTAGCCTATTATATATATGTGAGAGACGCAGCAATTAGTCTGTTTATTGATTGGGTGAAACAGGTTTATTAAAACATTCTATTAACAGGGATTTGTTTTTTCCCTTAGTTCAGAAAAGTGCAGGGTAGCAATACTAGGTGAGTGAATCTCTTCCACTGACCTCAGCTTACCCTTGAGTTGGCCTTCCTAAGGACCTGACTGGGGCAAATGGAGTCAGAGCATCATTGAATCTACGTGGGGCGAATGGAGCCAGAGCATCATTGAATCTATGTGTTCTCTCATACTGCTGTCATGTTCACCAACAGCTTTTAAACACAGATAATATTTTTAGCTCTCCATTTTCTGATTCCTCTATCCAATTATTAACTCATTCTGTATTCAAATGAAAAAGCGACAGGTGATTATTTTCTTATAATGCCTTTTCTCCAAAGAGCTATTTTGAAGGTCATGAAGCAATGTTAATAAGCTGAACTCTAAGGTGATATTCCAGAATAATAGTGTTATTAATGCTGAAGATGTTTGTAAATGGTTATTTGAAAAATTTGATTTTCAAATAAGAAATCATTGTTGAGAGAGATAAAAAATTATGGAAATTTATGTGTAGAAGAATGATAACAATTACTCTGGGGCAAGGCAGTGAAGAAGCAATTAGCAGTATTGGAAGAAAACTATAAGCATAATATAGTGTTATTATACATAAAAATAAATAAAAGAGTTAAAATAAATGGTAATGGCCACGTGATCTTATGATGAAAGAACGAGTAAAATTCTTAGATTTGAACAGATTCAGAAGATTCTATAAAACTCCTAGAAAGCTGTTTAAAATTTGTCTTAAATTAAATTCCCCTCCACTTTGTGAAGTATGAAGATCTTTCTATGATTAGTAGAAATTGTTTTTTTACAACTTTCAAAGATTTCATGATTTACATTAGTTAAAAATTACATGATCCTGCATGCGCCATGGAAGATACTGAACTAACCAAGGTGATATGAATTTTTCAGGTAAGCCTGGGCTTCCAGAGTGTCAGCAAAATGGGTCAACCAGCCGAGCCCCAGAGAGTGACCGGTCAGCTCAATGGACTGGCAAGCCTAGCATCAGTACTGCTGGCGCTAATAAGCTGGCAAGTCAAGCCCTGAGAGTGTTGCAGCCCCCAGAAGTGCCTCAGCTTGGGAGCCAGTTCAGCCAGTTCCCATCAGCTGGTATGCCAGCCTCTGGCGTGCATGACTTTTCAGCTCCCACAATCTTCTGCAGCTCTTCAGCTAGTGGTACTTGTCTCGTGCCCAGGAGGAATGAGGGACATGAGAAGCCAGAAAGTGAGGAAGCAGGATTCATTGAGAGGACAGAAAAGCTCTCTTAGCGGTAGGGCACCTGACGGCATTGCCAGTCAGGCTGAAACCTGGTGATTATAAAGCACTAATACTGAGCTGTTTGGCTACCACTAGCTATGAGCTGATTGGTTGGTACTAGCTGTGCTGATTGGTCAGTACTAAGGACCAATTGGCAGGAGGTAGGAGCTTAATGGTGATCTGACTGATCAGCATTGGCAGTAAGCTGATTGTTTTTCTATCCCAGGAGTGAGTCCTTAAGCTCTAGCTTGAGAGGCTCATAGGGAGCTTGTTTAGCAAATATATAATCTGAGAGACCTACCAGAAGTTCTCTACATTGTTACTGAGGAGACCCTCCGTGTCTGTCTGCTAGCCTTTCTCTAACTAGCTCCTCTTTCAATAGTATGTATAAGTCATTCTAAGATCATCAAAAATAAAGTCTTTTTAATAGACTACCAGTTTGGAGAGACAATAAAAAATCTTCTAAGGATTTTCCAAACATTATAGTGTTTGTCCTGCTAACTACATATCAAAATATAAATAAATCTAGAAAAAAGATATACATGAACTTCTTTATATTCTTAGAGCAATTCTGAAAATCAGGAAAGAATAGCTGTAGCGAGCATTCCCCACTGACCAACTACTTATGGACATATAGTCTTGTGTGCACCCTTAGCACAATTTTGGGAAGATGCTTACCATAAAGGTAAGAGTCTAAGAAAATTTCCAACAGAACATCAAGAAAAATTTTTTTTTTCATTTTTATTTTGGATTCAGGGAATACCCATGCATTTTCACTACATGGACATATTGTGTAGTAGTGTGGATTGGATATCAGGTGATCCATTCCTTAGATAGTTAACATTGTACTCAGTAGGCAATTTCTGAACTCCAACCCCAGTCTCCACCCTCCTCCTTATTGGTGTCTCCAGTGCGTATTATTTCCATCTTTGTGACCACTTAGCTCCTGCATATGAATGACAACAGCCAGTGTTTGGTTTCCTTTTTCTAAGTCAGCTCACTTAGGATAATAATTTCCAGCTCCACCTTTGTTTCTGCAAATGACATGATTTCATTCCTTGGTTATGGCGTTGTAGTATTCCATGGTGTGTATATACCACATTTTCTTTATCCAGTCAATTTTTGGTGGCCACCGAGGTGGGTTCCATGATTTTACTATTGTGACTAGTGCTACAATGAACATACAAATCAGGTATCATTTTATATATTGATTTTTTTTTGCTTGAGGTAATATAATGTAAAAAAAAAAAATTACTGTTAGGTGTTTTCCAGTGAAAGGTATTCAGTGAATAGCCATGGTTGACTCTGCTGTTTTTACCCACCAAGTAATTAATATGGTCATATATTCATTTCAGAAGATGCAGAAAAAGTACTTGACAAGTTCAAAACTTGCTCACACTGCTATTATTGCAGCTGCTATTACTAGTGCTACTACAACCACTGCTACTATTAGTGAAAATCATATGACTACTCAGAAAAGTCAAAATAGGAAAAGAACACACTTCTAAAATCTTATTGGGTATATGTGTTCATCCCAAAACATCTAGCTAGAAACATGGTAAAGTAACATTGAAACTTTTTTAAAATCTAAGATTCATGGCAAGGAAAAGCTCTATGCTTTACCATTTGCATTTAAGAAGGATAATAAAACATTTATAAAAACAAAAACAAAGATTACAGAGGCAAACGAAAATCATTCTTTATTCATTGACATCTTAGTGTATATTTTAAAGTCTGTACGCTATACATTACTACCTATCAATTGCAAATAAAACTTGACCTAATATGCAAATATAGGAGTCTTACAGGATATAAGTTCAATATATAGAATCAATGTTATTTCTATGTACTAGTAAAAAGGGCTTTGAAAATAAAAATTTTAAAATGCATTCACAATACACATAAACATTGAGTACCTAGAAATAGTTATAATAAAATATATAATACAGATGTCTTATATAATAATATAGTATATAAAAATTTCATGAACAGACAACCTGCAGAATGTGAGAAAATATTTGCAAACTATGTATCAGACTGCATGATAATATCCAAAGTATACAAGGAACTCAAATGAATCAATAAGATAAAAACAAATAACCTCATTAAGAATTGGGCAAAGGACATGATTATAATTTTTCAAAGAAGACTTAAAAACGACCAACAATCATATGAAAAAATGCTCATCATCACTAATTGATAGAGGAGTGCAAATTAAAACCACAGTGAAATATCATCTTACACTAGTCAGAATGGCTATTACTAAAAGGTAAAAAATAATAATAATAACAGATGCTGCAAGGATGCAGAGAAAAGAGAAGGCTTACACATTGTTATTCATTATTACAATTTAAATCAGTACAACTTCTATTCAAAAAAGTATGGAGAGTAAAAAAAAAAAATAAAACTAAAAATAGAACTACCATTCAATCCAGCAATTCCACTACTGTGGTTCTACTCAAAAGAAAAGAAATAATTACATAAGAAAGATACCTGCATTTGTTTGTTAATTGTGCCACTATTCACAACAGCCAAGACAGAAAATCAACCTATGTGGATGACAACAGATGAATGGATAAAGAAAATATGGTACGTATACACAATGAAATACAATTCAGCCATAGAAAGAAATGAAAACTTGTATTTTGCGGCAACATGAGTGGAACTGGAGGCCATTATCTTAAGTGAAACAACTCAGGAACATAAAGTAAAATATTACATGTTCTCCTTTGTAAGTAGGAGCAAAATAATGTGTACATATGAATATATACTGTGGAATAATAGTCACTGGAGACTTGGAAGGATGAAAGGTATAAGGAGGGTAAGTGATGAGAAATTTCTTAATGGGTACAATGTAATTTATCTGGGTGATGGATACTTTAAAAGCTAGGGTTTCACTACTATGCAATATATATATATGCAAAAAATTACAGTAGTCTTCCTTAAATTTATACAAATAAAAAGAAATTTTTTCTAAAGCTAGATAGCAGTAAAATAAAATTTATATTTATAAAAATGTAAAGCAATGAAGAAATACAACATGGGAAGACAATATTATTAAAATGTCTTCTCTTCCAAATGACCTATATATACAAAACAATTCCAAAGAAAGTTCCACAAGTTTTTTTTAATGAAATTGGTGATAAAAAATTATAATTATTATGACAATGCAAAGAGTATTGTAATAAAAAATCTTCAGCAAGAAGATTAAATAGGAAAAAAACAAACGACCTAACTGAAGACTAACTACAAAGACTGGGTAACCAAACTTAGTCATCTTAACAAAAGAATAGGCAAAAAGAAAAATAGGATGAAAGAGTCTAGATAGACTGATACATATACAAAAAAGTGAATTACAACAAAGTTAATTTTTGTTGATAGGAAACCTATTAGAACAAATAATGAAAGAATAATTTGATATGTATATAGAAAAGAGAACTTCAAACTCTTCCTTACACTACACAAACATTAACCTACTGTGAATCATAGAGCTAAACATATGAGATAAAACCATAATGATTCTAGAATAAAATACAGTAAATATATTCACAATATTTAGATAGTAAAAGTTTTCATTGATCATACACAGAATAATTGTCTATTAAATAAGAAAAGTTTTAAAATGAGTAATCAAATTTAATCATATCAACTCATCAGATAAATTAATGAAGAAATGATAGCCTAGAAAATATTGCTATAGTTCTAATTGTCAATGTACCTATACTGACAATATATAAGAAATAATTATAAAGTGTCAATAAAAAGCCTAGTATAAGGGACAGAGCACTGAAGAGACATTTCATGAAGCAAATATACACATGGCCAGTAAACATGTGAAGAGGCTCTTCACATAATCAGTCAACTGGAAATGTAAATTAAAAATGCAGTGAGATGTCACACACATATTATTGCTAAAAGCAAAAAGACTGACAAAAACCAACTGTTGAGTATAATATAAAATTAATGGAATTCTCATAAATTACTGCTTGCTACATAAAAAAATAAAATTATTTTGGGAAAACTACTTGATAGTGTTTTTTAAGTTAAACATTGATATGTTCTACAACCATACTGTTTCATTCATGATATTTACCTAGAATAAATAAAAACTTATTCTCTGAAAAGACATTGGTAAAAATGTTCATAGCATCTTTAAATATCAAGACTGGGAAGAACACAAATGTCCATCAGTATGAAAAAAGATAAATTATAGTTGTCTATGAAATGGGTCAGCAACAAAAAGTATTTACTTATGCAAAACAATGCACATCATGTTTACGTTATGTTCATTAAAAGAAGACCCAGAAAACTATAAACTAAGTGATTTCATTTATATCAAGTTAAACAACAGGAGAAAGTTACATATGGTCATAGAGATTTGCAAGTAGTTAGGTAGGGAAGAAATTAAATGGAATGATCAAATGTTCTATATGTTCTTTTATGTGGTGCAACATGGCAGTTAAAATAATCAGAGAAATGCAAATCAAAACTACATTGAGATATCACTCTAGTAAGAATGGCCATCATTAATAAAACAAAAAACAACAGATGCTAGCGAAGATGTAGAGAAAAAGGAACACTTCTACACTGTTGGTGGGAATTCAAACTAGTTCAAGCTCTATGAAAAACAATGTGGCAATTCCTAAAAGA
>CAUYQG010108462.1:0-55884 GCA_963574415.1 Tarsius wallacei
GGGGGGGGGGAAGGGAGATGGGATTAATGGTGGTCAATATCTGTCTGGGGACGGGAAGACACCTCTTGTCAACAAGGGTGCCTGAACGAAGCATATTTGTATACCTAATCCTTGACTGTACCCCACAATATCATAATAAAAAATACTGATTGCAAAAAAAAAAGTAATGTGGGATACAAGTCAGTATTACATACATAAGTAGTCTACATGCAAGTGAAGTTGGACCTCCAAATGGTCCTCATTTCTCCTGGCTTTGGATCAGGTACTCTTTGTGATGCCACATGGCCTCCTCCCTCCCTCCCGCCCCTGGCAGTGCCCTGCATATGCCAATCCCTCCCTTGTGGCATTGTGATAAATATTTAGGACCCACTTACAAGTAAGAACATGTGGTATTCAGTTCTTTGCTTCTGTGAAGGATGACTAAGTATGATGGACTCCAATTCCATCCAGTTTGCTGTGATACCCATAAGTTTTCCTTCTTTATGACTGCATAATACTTCATCATGTATATGTATCATATTTTCTTTATCTAGTCCATTTTCAGTGGGCAGCAAGGTTGTTTCCATGTTTTTTGTTATCATGAATAGTGTTGCAATAAACATACATGAACAGGTATCTTTTTTGTAGAATGATTTCAGTTCCTCCGGGTATATTTCCAGTAGGGGGGGTTGCTGGGTAATATGGAAAGTCAAATGCTAGTTGTTTTAAAAATGGCCACACTGTTTTCCATAGAGGTTGGGCTAATTTGCACTCCCACCAACAGTGTAGACATGTTATCTTTTCTCCACGCATGCCAGCATCTGTAGTTTTTGATTTATTTTTGATGGCCATCTTTTCTGGAGGTAGGTGGCATCTCAGTGTGGTTTTAATTTGCATTTCTCTGATGATTAGTGAGGCTGAGCATTTTTTCACGTGTCTATTGGCTACCTGTATGTCTTCCTTTTAGAAGTGTGTATTCATATCGTTTGTCCATTTCTAAAAATAGGGTTGTTTGTTTTTTTCTTTTAGCTCGTGTGAGTTCATGTAGATCCTGGATGTTAGGCCCTCAACAGATAAATAATTAGAAAATATTTTTTTCCCATTCTGTGGGTTGTCTCCCCACTCTCTTGATGGTTTCTTTTGTTGTGCAAAAGCTTTTCAGTATGATGAGGTCCCACTTGTCTATCATAGTTTTAAGTCATTTGCTTTTGAGTTTTGACCATGAATTGATTGTCTAGTCCTATGTGCACAAGTGTGTCTCCTACATATTCTTCTATGGTTCTTATAGTTTGGGGTATTACATTTAGAATTTATTTTTTGTGTATGGTGATAGGTAAGGGTCCTGTTTCATTCTACTGCATGTGGTCAGTCAAGTTCCCAGCACCATTTGCTAAATGAAGTCTCTTCTCCCTGGTGGTTGTTATTGCTGGCTTTGTTGAAGATAAGCTGGTTGAAACACTGGGTTTTTGCTTCCAAATCTGATTCCTGTTCCATTGGTCCATATGTCTATTCGTATACCAGTTCTAGGCTGTTTTGATTATTGTAGCCTTATAGTAAAGTTTGAAGTCTGGGAGTGTGATACTTCCTGCTATTTTCTTTTGCTGAGGATTGTTGTGGCTATTCATATTCTTTTCTGCTTCCATATGAATTTCTGTATTGTCATTTCCAGGTCTAAGAAAAATGATGTTGGTAATTTGAAGGGTATTGCATTGAATCTGTAGATTGCCTTGGATGGGATGGACATCTTGACAGTATTGATTCTTCCAACCCATAAGCAGAGGATATTTTTCCATTAGTTTCTGTCATCTTTCAGCAATGTTTTTTAGTTCTTGTTGTAGAGGTTTTTCACTTCTCTGGTTAGGTAAAGGTCAAGTTATTTCATTTTTTGGTGGCTATTGTGAATGAAACTATTCTTTTTATTTGGTTCTCCACCTGTTTGCTGCCACTGTCTTTTGTACATTGATTTTTTTTACCCTGAGACTTTGCCTCAACTATTTATCAGTGCAAGGAGGCTTTTGACAGACTCCCGTGGGTTTCTAAGGTATAGGATCATATCATCTGCAGAGAGGGATAGCTTAACTTCCTTTTTACCTATATGGATGCCCCTGGGTTTCTTCTCTTGGCTGATTGCTGTAGCTAGGACTTCTAAAACTGTGTTGAACAGGAGAGGTGAAAGTGGGCATCTGTGTCTTGTTCTTGTTTTCAAGGGTAATGTTTCCAACTTTTGATCATTGAGCTACATGTAGGCTATGGGATTACTGTAGAAGGGTCTTGCTATTTTGAGGAATGTTCCTTCTGAGCCTAGGTGCTCAAGGGTCACTCTGCATTCTCGTTAAAACTTTTGTGATCCTTGATCTTTCTCACTCCGCAGAGGAGTAGAGAACTTAGTTTGAGAAAGAGTTACTGGTATAAACTATAATTTAAACAATTATTGACATACCTTAGTTGCACAGATTTTGGGGGTATGTATATACATGATATACATATATAGTGAACAATTCAGTGTAATTGATATGGATTATTTGCACCTGGCCTTGTTAAACTAAACAGCCCACTGGAGACCTGCTCCTGAGTTATAAAACTGTCACTTTGGCTGTGAAAATGACAAAGATAATACAGAGACATTGACAAAACAGATGCTGTTACATTGTCCTTGCTGTGGGACTTGGAATCAAGAAAGAAAACAACAGAATTGCAATGTCCACAGCAGCTAGGTGTGATCTTGCTGACTGTGTCCAAGAATTATCAGCCAAAACTTCTCCTTGCAGTAATTGTGATAGAAAATGGAGTATTTCAATTCTCAACCAACTCTGTTTTGAGGGGTTCAGTGGTCCACCATCTGAACCTAGGATCCTTGTTTCTTACAGGTCTCCAAATTCAGATTTCTAAAAATTTGTAAAAATTGTATAAGAATTTTCTATTAATTTTGTTTCTTTCCTTTCTCCCTTTCTCCCTTCCTTACTTGCTTCCTTTCTTCCTTCCTCCTTTGTTGTCTTTTTTCTTCTTTCATTCCTTCTTTTCTTCCTTCCTTCTTCCTTTTTCTTCTTCCTCCCTTCATTCTTCCTGCATTCAAGTGATTGAATTAGTACTATGTATCAGACACTTCTGAAGGACTAAGAATATAGAAGTGAATAAAATAAACACCCTACACCCACTTGAAGCTAGTGAGGAGATATAAAATACTTAACAAACAGACAAAAATAATATCAGGTAGTGATATGCCCTAAGGAGAAATAAAAAAGCAGGTGAGAAAATAGACTGTATTTTTTTTAGATAGGGCCATCTTATTAGTAGCCTAGGCTGTTGCAACAAATTACCACAAACTTGAAGGCTTAAATTAACACAACTTTACTCGCCATTCTTTTTTTTTTTGAGTTGGAGTCTCACTCTGTCTCCCAACCTGGAGGGCAGTGGCACCACGCCCAGCTAAGAGGCTGGACACTCTAGATCAATGGGTTTGCCAGGCTGCACTCCCTCTAAATGTTCGATAGGAAAATCTTCCCTTGCCTCTTTTGGCTTCTGGTAACCCCATGAGGTCCCTTGGCTTGTGGTTGCATATCTCCAGTCTCTGTCTCTATCATCATATGGCTTTGTCCATGTCCTTCTGTTTTCTCTTCTTCTATCTTTTATAAAGACATTTGTCGATGAAAAATTAGGACTGACTAGTAATCTAGGGTAAATTCATCTCAAAATACTTAATCAATTATACCTGCAAAGAGTCTTTTCGGAAATAAGATCATATTCACAGTTTCCAGGAGTTGAAATGTAGTTATAAATGTTGGGGGCCAACATTCAACCCATTATAGTGGTCAAGAAAGGCCGCTATGAGAAGTTGGTTAAGAAACGGCTTTCAGATGAGATAACATTTAAACTCAGACCAGAATGAAGTGAGGAAATGAGCCAATATGGAAATACCATGTAACTGAAAATCTAAATGCCCCATTGTCCATCCGAAAAACTATTGATCACTTTATCAATGCTAAAAAAATAATGTATAAAGCATACTCTAAAAAAGGGTCCTCTACCCAATTTTTTACTCTTGCTTTGTAAACATAAAATGCTAGTTTTCAGCATTCATTGACAATTATTTTTCTGTTAGTTCTTAGAATTTCTCTAGGATTGCTATCACTGTATTAAGCCCAATCAGGGACCTGTCTGAGGAAGTAACGGTTCCAGCTGTGGGAATGGGATAAATGAAAGTAATAGAATTTTAATCACAGATTCTCATTTTGGTGTCTACCAGATGCATGCAGTTATGCCACACTAGGACCCCCCCACCCACCCCCAATTCTGTCATTAAAATGCACTTTGTGCAAATCTTAACATTTTTATTCTCCATAAAATGTATATACTCTTGGAAAACCTGTAAGTGATAAATATATTGTGTGGAAGTGTCAACATGAAAAATAACATGAAGAAGGGATGGGAATGCTTGAAGGGTTGGGAGAGATGGAAATAATGAGATGTAACAAAGGGAGATATTTATTTTCTGAAAAAAAAAATTAACTCATTTCAAAATGCAGCTAAGAACTGACCAGAAAAACTACTGTGGATTTTAAATGCTGGTTGGAAGTGTCTTGCTGAGTATAGAAAGAAACATTTATTCTTTTCTTTCTCTAGAAAAGGTTTCTTATTTCCACTTTCTGACAAAAATTCTTCATGCTGAAACCAGAACAATTTCATTACATAGTGGAAATCGGCATGAAGCAGATCTGTTTTTGATTCTTCGAAAAGATTTTTTTTTACTTATGGAAATAACATTTCACCTGTGAACCAGTTGTAATGGATAGCTGTGAGGAGGTGGGTTAACCATGTCTCTCCCTCTTTACAGATTCTGTAAATCAGTACCTCATGCAACTAGCGCTCCAGGTGCCCACGGCAATGAACAACATTTCCAAAGTAAATAACTAAACGTTTTCTCTCCTTAATTATAGTCTTTTACTTGACAGATAACACAAAGAGTTAAAGTTGGATGGTACCTCCTGTAAGGTGTAATGAAGAAAAACAAGCTTTGTATTCAGAAGAAATCTTGAGTGCTTAATATGTTTCTGAAACTCAGTTTCCTCATGGGACGTGTCTCAAACATTGCCTTCACAAACATACATAATTCTTTTTCTTTTAGTATCACCAAGATTAAGACTAGTTTAAGAACAAATATCTCAATGTATTCTAGCTCTGAGAATACACAAATGTTGAAAGACGTCCTCCTATCCCCTTCCTTTCTCTTTCATCTTTCCTTCTCATTGACTGCTGGATGCCACATTCGTGTGTGCGTGCGCTCATGTGTGTGATCATTTTAAACTTTGCAATGAGATTGATGTTCTTAATGTCGATTAGATTCTGCAGTTAACAAGGCTGACTAGCAGGTTGTGGAGTAATGGTCACCTACCACTAAGGATGGAGTTCTAAAGGTGTTAAGGTGGTTTGATCAACCACCATATATTCCCTGGAGCAGAAGGAGCCAGAGGGACCAGACACCTTGGAAGTCTGTTACAAAGAATCAAATGTACAATTGCTGGAAAAATCTCTTTAGCCTCTAAGTTGAAAGGAGCAGATGAAAGATAAGAGCTGTGAGATTGTCAAAAGGCAAGGATGAGCAAGCAAGGCAGAAGCGAGCAAAGAACATTGCCTAAAATAAAATCATCCTCCCTGCAGCCCTGGGTTAGCATTCCATCTGGGTAGGAATTCTGGCTAAGATTTTCAACTTATGAAGAAAAACAAAAAATATTTCACTCCAGACAGCTGCTTATATTGCTTTTTAAATATTTGGATTTACTCTAAATCAGCTATATTGAATTCCTGCATTAGTGACTCTTGTCAGAGAAAATGACATCAAACATTCTCCTATTAAAAGACCAGCTGGAAATAAAAAAATCTATGAAGAAAATTGTAAAGAACATATAATCCTCTTCAAAAATATTTGTAATTTTATAATTATGTTATTAGAATTGTGTGTTGTATGTTCGCATATGCTAATATGTAATTATATATTAATCATATGATTGCTCATTATGTATATACTAATTCAGTCTATTGTCAAATCACTTGTACTAAATTGGATTTAAAAAGCAAAATATTTATTTGTTCTGAAGAGAAACCAGAACTTTGAATTGAATTTAAAATTGTAGATCCTTGTCTTATTTTCTGGGAAAGAATTCTAAGTATTTATTATTGCATTAAATGTAAAAATATTCTTGAAACTTCCTAGGAAAGAAAGGGCATGGTGATGCATAACTGAGTGTCATCTTAATTTCACTTTCTACTTAGGAAATATGAAGAGAGAGGAAAAAATTATCTGTGATACAACCTAGATGGGAGAGTCATTCAAATGGCAGCAATGTACAAGATTTTTTATTGCTAACAAGAATAGAATATGGAAGATCTGTCACGGCTAGAATGTAATTAATCTTGAGAAGAAATGTGACTTTGAACAAAGTATATTGAAGAGCTCTTAAACATGTGATCTGATTTTCATCCAAGCTTTACCCAATGTAATCCCAAGAGTTGTAGGGGATGTGAGTTAGAAACAAAAATAAAGAATCCTTCTCTTTTGAAATATAGGGAATAAATGGCAATGAACCATCAGCATAATTGTGAAAAAAAAATTGACCCAAGGATCTTATACCTAGACAAGTTATCATTTATGTGTGAAGACAGCTGAATAAAATTTTC
Organism: Tarsius wallacei; assembly: GCA_963574415.1. Classification (NCBI taxonomy): domain Eukaryota; kingdom Metazoa; phylum Chordata; class Mammalia; order Primates; family Tarsiidae; genus Tarsius; species Tarsius wallacei. The sequence continues at coordinate 6,652 of CAUYQG010108462.1, forward strand.
ACATAGTCAAACCTCAAAAACACAAGTAGTTGGCCTATCCTTTCTGGAAAACAAGATACTCTTTGAAATACTTCAGCTATTTGAGAGATCAATGGAAACAAGGAAAGTGAGAACAAGAAATTTGTGTTATAAAAGACCAAGTCTTGAGAGATGAACATTTGAATAAAAAAATAAGAATAAGTTGTGGTTTAAAAATAGTATAATTTTCTGCAAAGTATGAAGGATCCCCCAAAAAACCAGAATTATATTTTAGAGGGCAAGCCCTTGTAGTACAGGGTTCCACTGGTAGGAAGGCACTCTAGGAACCCATTGGCATCAGTGCGCCAGCAAGTGTTGTGAGAGGCTGTCTTTAGCTTCAGAATTTTTTTTTTTTTTTTTAGATTATTTCAATGCATTTGTTCATTTCATGCACCTGTCCACACCATGCTGAACATGCAGCACTTTTTGACCGGAACCAGCATGACTCCTGGGCCCCACCTTCCCTATTCACAGTATCTCCCCCTGACTTACTTCTTTTTTGTTTCCCAGGTTGAAAAATGTCCTCAAAGGGAAACATTTTGCTGATGTGGACGAGGTGAGACAAAAAGCAGCAGAAGTGCTAAAAGACTTCAAAATGGATGAGTTCAAAAACTGTTGTGAGCAGTTGAAAAAGCATCTGAGCTGTCTTGGTGGCTCAGCCTGTAATCCCGCGCTTTGGGAGGCTGAGGTGAGTGGATTCCCTGAGCCCGTGGGTTCGAGACCCACCTGGGCAACTCGGCGAGACCTCCTCTCTACAATAAATCAAAAAATCAGCCGGGCATGGTAGCGTGTGCCTGTAATTCCGGCTACTCGGAAGACTGAGGCGGAAGGATCGCCGGAGCCCAACAGGTCGAGGCTGCGGTGGCCAGGAGTGGCCACTGCACTCCAGTCTGGGTGACAGAGTGAGACTCCAACTCAAAAAAAAAGAAAAAAAAAAAGAAAAAGCATCTCAATAGATACATTGCCCCAAACGGAGAGTAATTTGATGATTACTGAAGCTTAAACATGTACAAATAAATACACAATTTTTTGTAAATATATTTCTGACTTTTGGGGGTCCTCCTCATACATATAAAAATTAATAAAGTTGATGATCTTTCACTTGAATTTGATTTTTAAATGTCATTTTTCGAAAATTTTACCAATAAAAAATAGAGTTTATAAGAATATAATTCATGGTCTACAGAGAGAGGACAAAGCAATACAATTTACTAATAACAAGTACCAACCATGATGAACCTTTGAATTACTAAAATATGTAGCACAAAAATAAATATAAAAAGACATGAATAGGGATAGTTGGAGTACATGGGTGACTTTCATGAAAACGTTCATATTTCATGAAAGAACCATCCTTGTTGAGATGACCTTTTCTTTGTAATCTTTATCAAGCCTATAAAATACCAACAAAAAAATGCAAAGTAAAAACTAATAGAGGGAAAAATGATGAAAGAAGAAATTGGGAACTTCAATGAGAGGGTTGTGGATAAATGCTTTCCTTTCTCTCTGAGAAGCGATTGGGAAACCATATAGCCCTGGGTGCTATCAGCAAACAGTTTGTCCCCATGATTGTAGACAGCCTGATGACAGAATTGTCAGTGATAAAAGGGTGATGTGGGAGCAGGGTGAGAAGAGGCCTGAGAAATTTTCAAAGAAGTCAAGGAATAAACTTTATTTAGGTAATAGCCAACAAATCAAATGTTTATTGCTTAAGGTAATATGAGACTTTTATGTTAAACATACTATCAGAGACACCAATTTTCTGAGAAATGTTTACATTTTTTGGTATGGTTTACAAGTTCTGTGTGCTCTGCTTCATGCAGGCTACTGATTAGAGCTGCCCTTGCCTTCTTTCAGATTTTTATAAGCATCTTGTCCCCTTTCACCATACCCACTTTGGTCATGCAATTCTCTCTGCTTAAAACTATGTTTTACAGATTTCTTCACTCCTTGGGTAGACCTGTTTTGCTAAACCCTACTCACCATTCACAAATAAAAACTGTCACTGGAAAAATGAAGATCTCTTTCATGCACAGATGGGACGGGTTCCATCCTTATCTCATATTCTCTCTTTATCACTTTATACTTACCTTAATAGGATTCATTGCTTTCAGATTTTCCTCCTCATCAAATCGCAGGTAGGACCACATACATTGCCCATAATTTAATCTTTAGAGACTAGAAGAGTTTTGCTGCTTTATAGCTACTCTATATATTCTTGTTAGATGATGGAAAAGTAAAAATAAGTCTACAGAGGACATGAATAATGCAATTATTAATGTCCAGTAAAGCTAGATTGGGTTCAAATTTTACTAAAGGTAAAATATGCTTTCTCACCACCTGCCTTTTGTGATCATGTAATATTTTTTAAAAGTTGATCAAACCAGGGTCACAAAGAAAGCTTCAATGCATTCTAAAGAGCAGAAATTGCACAGTCCACATTTTTCTAGAATATGATAACAAAGTTTTGCCATATTATACTTGGAATTATTTCAATAAAAGAAGACTTGAGTAACATAATTATACCTGAGTGTCTTTTAATCTCCAAAAATAGAATATCAGTAAATTCATCTCCGTGTAAAACTGTTATTCATTCTCTGACCACAAAGTAATACAACAAAGAAAGAAGTTATTTAAAAAATAAGAAATAATTCGTGAGTTTAAAAAAGGCAAAACAATAAAACTTCCCTTTCTATGGATAGATACTCAGTAGTGAGATTACTGGATGGAATGGTAATTCTATTTTTTCTTTTCTTTTTTTTTTAGAAATCTCTATAATGTTTTCCATAGTGGATGTACTAAATTACATTCCTATTAGCAGTGTATAAGAGTTCTCTTTTTTCTGTAACTCCAACATCTGTTATATTTTGTCTTTTTAATAATTATTCTGACTTGGGTAAGATGATAACTCATTGTGGTTTTCGTTTGCATTTCTCTGATGATTAGTCATGTTGAGCACTTTTCCATATGTTTGTTGGCTGCTTATATGCCCTTTGAGAAATGTCTATTCATGTCCTTTTCCCACTTTTTAATGGGATTATTTGTTTTATTTCTGCTTAATTATTTGAGTTCCTTTTATATTCTGGATAATAGTCCCTTGTTGGAGAAATAGCTTGAAAATATTTTCTACTATTCAACCCATTGTCTCTTCACTCTGTTGATTATTTCTTTTGCTTAGTAGAAGCTTTCTAGTTTAAGTCTAATTTGTCTACCTTTTGTTTCCTGTGCTTTTGAGGTCTTAGTCATAAATTCTTTGTCCTGACTGACATCCGGAATAGTGTCCTCTAGATTTTCTTCTAGTATTTTAAAAGTTTTAGGTATAAAGTACTACTTAATGCTTAAGCTGATATTTGTACATGGTGAGAGACAAGGGTCCTGTCTCATTCTTCTGGCTATGAGTATCCAATGTTCTCAGCACAATTTATTGAAGAGGTTGTTTTTTTGTTTTGTTTTGTTTTGCTTTCATAACTTGGAGACAATTTTCACTATTTTAGGTGGTGGTATTGTAGCTTACTTATGAAATAAATCCTTACTTGTATTCCACAACTCTATAATAAATAAATAATATGTTCATAAATAAATAATAAAATAGAACAACAAAAAATACTAGCCATAAATGAAAAGCTTTAGAGATTATATAATTTAAAAACTTATTCTTTAAAAAATATAATTAGAAGAATGAAATGACAAGCCACAGAGAGGGAGAAGGGTTTTCAACATATGTGATAGACACATGTTTATATCCAAAACATATTGAAGACTTCCACAAATAAGTTAGAAAAACACCAAGCAGCTTCTCTGGAAGAAGCAGCCAGGAGAGACTACTGGTTCCAGGCTCTGCCTCACCACTGCAGCACCTGGCCAGACACAGGTGGCAAGGGCTGCGGAGGGAGCTCAGTGAGGCAGCCCAGAGACAGAGCCCCACTGGAGAAGACAAAAGACGAACTCTGCTACCATTATGAAAACCGGGCAGAAAAGTGCTCTGGCTTGCTCACCATGGAGCGACAGACTTGACACTAACTCTGTGACAGGCAGATTAACTACTCAGGGGTTAATTGTGACCCAGAGAGAATATCCTGAAAGTACAAACTCCAGAGGGAGAGGACAAGTGCTGAATCTCAGGCAACCCACCCTCTACTCTAATTCAGCCGTAGCACAAAGGATATGACTAGAAAAGGATGAGGAAAACCCTCAAAGAGATCAGTAGTGAGTCAGGGGCAGCCCCAACTCTCTCCTTTCCAGCAATCCTCTGAACATCAGACCCATATGGCTGGGACATGACCAAAAAGGACAAACCCAAGTGGAGCCTGGATGTCAACCACAATAAGAGAACTCCACTCCAGGATAAGCCTGGCTGGGCTGCTCCCTGCCAGGGGAGGTGTGGGAAGAGACAATCCCACAACTCCTCACAGGAGGGGATCTTCCTGACTATACTAGAGTGGGAGGAGAGGACTGAAGCCCCACCCACCCTCACTGCACTCTCCTCCTTCCCTGGACTGGACATTGGGGAGATTATGAATGAGACTCTGCATGAGATAGCAGAGGGGCTGCTGAGAGGAACAACTAAAGAAACTGTCACACAAGGGCAGGTTTATTTCTTTTCTTTTCTTTGTTTTTAATTGTTTATATTTTTTCTTTGTGCATGATTGTGTTTGTGAGGGTGCAATCTACATCCTTCCACCCTTTTTTTCTATCTTTTTTTTTGTTTTCTGTTATGTGTGTATGTGAATGATTGAGTATTCAGCTTTCTTTTTTTTGTTGTTTTTTGCTTTTTGCTTTTTAGTTTTTCTCTTTTTTAATGTGTGTGAATACATGTGTGAGGGTTCTATTTGAATTTCTTTCTTTTCTTTTCATTTTTTTTTCTCTTTATCTTCTACTTTCATTTTGGGTTGGCCATGTGTGTGTGTTTGGATTTCCTGTATTTTGTTGTTGTTTGTTTTGTTTTGCATTTTTGTTATTCCAGTTTGTTTTAGTGTGTGTGTGTGTGTGTGTGTGTGTGTGTGTGTGTGACTGTTTTTTGCTTTGGTTTCTGTTCTTGTTCTTTTAAAAAATTTTTATTATTTTTAAAATTTTTGTTCATTTTATTTATTCTACTTTTCTATGTTCTCTATTAAAAGATAAAAAAGAGTTATGGAAGGACACTGCATGATGATAAAAGGTTCCTGTCTCTTGGACTCAGGATACATATACATACCCACTGCACCATCATATAGAGTGATGATGGGGAGCGGGTCTCAGGGAACCCATACCACAGTCAGTAAACATTGTGATTTGCAAGTAGTTTCTGAATCCTAGCTCCCGATCCTCCACCTTATTCGACTCTCAAAACTACGAGAGACAGCAACCCTTCCTACCCACAGTCCTGTTTCAAAATAGAACAAATTCAGAGTCCTGATCAGGGAAGAATAGAGGGCTGAGCGAATATCAGAAGTGAAAGCCTCTCCCACTGCCACTGAATAATGGAACTAAAGAGAAAAGAAAGAGATATGTCACAAATGAAGAAAAAATCAAAGGAAGAACACAGGACATTCCCATTGATACAGAGAAAATGCCTGAAAAATCAGTCCTCAGAGCCTAAACAAAGGAAGTCACCAACGATTGGCCCTAGAATACAACAAAGATTAGGGAATGGATGGAAAGAGTGAATAAAACTCAAGAAAAGCAAGAAGCAACACTGAAAGAATTTGTAACCAATATTTTGGCCATGAAAAGTTTCATCCAGGAAATAAATAACAAACTGATAAGCATGGAAAGCAAAATTAACTAAGCAGAAGAAAGAATCTCAGAACTTGAAGACAAAAACATGAAATTAACACAGTTTGTTAAAAACATAGAAAGAGAACTCATAAAGAAGGAACAGAGCCTCCAACAGATATGTGATTATATCAAGAGGCTGAACCTACACCCGACTGGTATCCCAGAAGACGAAATAATTTTTTTTCCTCTTTTTCTTCTCCTTTCATTTTTGGTTTGGCATGAATGTGTGTTTGGATTACCTGTATTTTGTTGTTGTTTGTTTTGCTTTTTTTGTTGTTGTTATTCCAGTTTGTTTTGGAATGTGTGTGTTTGTGTGTGTGTGTGTGTGTGTGTGTTTAACTGTTTTTTGCTTTGGTTTCTGCTCTTGTTCTTTTAAAAAATTTTTAAAATTAAAAATAATAGGAGAACGCCTAGAAACAAGTATTCCAGGAGATTATCCAAGAAAACATTCCCCATCTCACCAGAGATGTGATCATCCAAACACAAGAGATACAGAGAACACTTGGAAGACATAAAATGAGAATACCAACCCCTAAACACATAGTAATTCATCTACACAAAGTAGGCACATAAGAAAAAATTCCTAAAGGCAGCAAGAGGGAAAGGTCAGACTATCGATTGGGGAAAACCAATTAGAATAACAGCAGACCTATTGGTAGAAACACTACAAACTAGAAACGACTGGAATCTAATTTTTCAAAGTCTTCAAAGATAAACAATTTCAACCAATAATTTCCTACCCAGTCAAGCTCAACTTTATCAGCAATGGAGAATTAAAATCCTTCCCAGACATCCAATCCCTAAGAGATTAAGCAGCTTCCAGATAAGCTCTACAGGAGATGCTTAAAAAGGTTAAGCACAGAAGAAAGAAAAAAAAGAATGACCACACATTTCCCAAAAGGACAGCAGACCACAGAATCAACAGATAACTCATCCTGACTGCAAACTTGAAAACACACACACATATCAACACAAAGTTAAAATAAAACAAACAAAGAAAAAAACCTTTATAAGAACCTCATGACGGGGATAAACAATCACATTTCAATAATCAGCCTGAACATGAATGCACTAAATGCACCACTGAAAAGACATAGAATGGCAAACTGGATAAAACTATGACTCAATAATTTACTGCATCCAGGAAACTCATCTGACCACAAGGGATACACACAGACTCAAAGTTAGAGGATGGAAAAAGATTTTCCAGGTGAATCGATCACAAAATATGGCAGGAGTCATGATCTTAATACCAGATAAAACAACTTTAAGCTATTAAAACATAAAAAAAAAAGTTATGGAGGGACACTGCATAATGATAAAAGGTTCAATCCATCAACAAGAAATATCCATCCTAAACATATATGCAACCAACACAGGAGAACCAGTATAAAGCAACTACTAAGTCAACTAAAAACAAGATAGTGACGCCAACACTATTATAACTGGGAACTTAAATACCACACTAACAACCCTAGATAAATAATCAAGGCAAAAAATCAACAAAGGGATCTGGAAACTCAACTTGACACTTGACCAAATGTACTTAATAGATATATACAGAATACTTACTCCACCCAACAACCACTGAATATACATTCTACTCATCATCACGTGGAACATACTCCAAGATTGACCACATCCTCCGCCATAAATCAAGTATAAACAAATTTCATAATATCAAAATACTGCCGTGCACCTTCTCAGGCCACAGTGGAATAAAATTGAATATCAACACCATGAAAATTTCCCTAAAACACATAAAGGCATGGACATTAAACAGCATGATACTGAACAACGACTTGGTCAACACAGAAATCAAAACAAATTAAAAGATTCCTGGAAACAAATGAAAATGAGGAAAAATCCTAACAAAATCTCTGGGATACTATGAAAACAGTTCTAGGAGGGAAATTTATATCTCTATGAACACACATCAAGAAAATGGAAAGACCGCAGCTTAAAAAAAAACCACATAAGGGAGCTGGAAAGACAAGACCACCAAAATCCTAACTTTAGCAGAAGAATCCAGATCACCAAAGTAAAAGCCCAAATACAAGACACAGAAGAGAAAAATCAACAAAACAGAAAGCTGGTTCTTTAAAAGAATAAACAAGATTGATGGACCCCCAGCCAAAATTTCCAAGAAAAAGAGAAAATAAACCCAAATAAACACAATCAGAAATGCAAAAGATCAAATCACAACTCACTATAAAGAAATACAAAAGATTATCAGAGATTACTATGCCTAACTGTATAAAAACAAACTTGATAACCTAAGTTAAATGGAGGACTTTCTGATAGCACACAACCTCCCAAAGTTGAAACAAGAAGACATTGAGACACTAAATAGACTAATAACAACCCAGGAAATTGACTCCATTATAAGAAAACTACTTACAAAAAAAAAAAAAAAAATCCCCAGACCGGATGGCTTTCCAGTGGAATTCTACAAAACATACAAGGAGGAGCTGACTCCAATCCTATTGAAAGTATTCCAGGCATTGAAAAAGATGAAATTCTCCCCAAATCATTTTACGAAGCTAATATCACACTGATACCCAAAACCAGTAAAGATCCTACAATAAAAGATAATTACAGGCCAATATTTCTAATGAACATAGATGCAAAAATTCTCAACAACATATTCAAGCAAATTGAATAAAACAATACATCACAAAAATCATTTACTCATCCACATAACCTAGTAGGCTTCATCCCAAGGATGCAGGGTTGTTTCAATAACTGCAAGACCATAAATGTAATTAAATACATCAACAGATGTAAAAACAAGAACCACATGATTATATCATTAGATGCAGAAAACAGTTTTTGATAAAATGCAGCATTCCTTCTTGAAAAAAACCCTCAAACACCTAGACATAGAAGGAACATACCGCAAAATATAAGTGCCATCTGTGACAAATTCACAGCCAGCATATTGATAAATGGACAGAAATTGGAAACATTTCCCCTGAAAACCAGAGCAAGACAAGACTGTCCACTCTCACCCCTCTTGTTCAACATTGTGTTGGAATTCCTAGCTAGAGTCATTAGAGAAGAGAAGGAAATCAGGGGTATTCAAACAGGAAAAGAGAACATTAAGTTATCCCTTTTTGCTGACTATTTGATCCTATACCTTGAAAACACAAGAGAATCTGTCAAAAACCTGCTTTCACTGATAAAGGACTTTGGCAAAGTCTCAGGGTACAAATTAAATGTGTAAAAGACAATCACATTCTCATATATATATGAATATATCCAGAGAGGCTCAAATCATTCTACAAAAAAAGAAAATACCTGCACACACATGTTTACTGCAGCACTATTCACAATAGCAAAAGCATGGAACCAACCCTGCTGCCCATTGAAACTGGACTAGATTTTTTAAAATGTGGTACACATCATGATAGAATACTATGCAGCCATAAAAAGGACAAACATATGAACTTCGTAGCCACGTGGATGGATTTAGAGATTATCATACTCAGTAATCTATCACAGAAACAGAAAACTGAGTATCACATGTTCTCACACATAAGGAAACCCTGAACATTTACCATAATATGATAAGAAAGAGATTGGCAGTGGTGGGTAGGGTGGACACAACGTTAATAAGAATACTTGATCTTAAAACAGGCAAAGTGGGGACCAAAGGGATACCCAACTTTACCTGTATGATGATCACTTGTATCCCTAATCCTGAATTGTACCCCACATATTTAAAATAATAATAATAATTGTATTTAACCAAACAAAACTAACAAACAAAAAAACGCCAAGAAACTTACAAAAGAGAATATCCAAATAGTCTTCAGGGAAATACAAATTAATGTCACAATGAGATACCTTGTTTATCCTCCAAAATAGTTAAATTTAAAAAGATTGCTAATGCCAAGTTTTAGTAAGACTATAGAACAATTGGAGCACTTATCCAATTGTGAAAATGAATTGACATTATTCACTAGAATTCAACATCTGCATGACATTTGTCCTAGCAATTTTACTGCTGTGTCAATATCTAGCCAAAGTATAGCAAATATGCAAAAAGACTTGTATAAGAATATTAGTAGATGCTCTAAATTTTAAAAAAATCTCAAATGTTCAACAGTACGATATATAAGTTGTGATTTATTCATATATTTAAAACTATATGGCATTTGTCAATGAAATAGAATGATGTTAACTGCAACATCAATGAATCTCATGAATATAACACTGAGTAAAAGATCACATGCACACACACAGACCATATACAGATAGAGAACTCTTTGGAATTCATAGTAGAAATTGAAAACTACTTAGAAATTAGGAAGAGGGCTTGGTGGCTCAGCCTTTAATCTCAGCACTTTGGGATGCCGAGGTGAGTGGATTGCCTGAGCCCGCAGGTTTGAGACCAGCCGGGGCAACTTGTCGTGACCTCGTCTCTATAATAAGAAGCAAAAATTATCCGGGCATGGTAGTGCTCACCTGTAGTTCTGGCTTCTTGAAAGGCTGAGGCAGAAGGATTGCTGGAGTCCAGTAGGTCGTCACTGGGATGGCCATGAGTGTGCCACTGCATTCTGGACGACAGAGTGAGACTCCAATTCAAAAAAAAAAAAAAAGAAATTAGGAATATTAGAAACACCAAAACCTGTGGGAGAAAACTAAAATAGATCTCAGAAGAATATTTATATTCCACTAAACAAGAAAATGTAAAAATAAACGTGCCATAGACTTCACATTTAACACATAATGAAAAATTAAACAAATTAAATTCTTGAAAACTTCGATCTGTCAAAAGACTATTAAAATAGAGAAAATTTAGGAAAATCAGAGAAAGAGTGAAGAGGGAGAGATTGAGATAGACTGGGAGAAAGAATGAGATATCAAATAAAAGATAATTTTAAAATATTATATTTACAAAAAATGAATAACTTAGTAAAGTATAACAAATTAAATTAAAGAGATGATTATTTAAATTCATTTTAATATATTGTCTCTGATATATTGCATTTCCAATACAAATTTTACTTTTCCATTATGTTCTTTATAAAATTATTTTTTCCAGGTTTGGATACCAAATATTTAATATATTTATTTCTGTATTCAGAATCATATGTAGCATATGATATATCCTGTGTCTGTGCTTGCTGGGTTTTGATTTTAGGAATAGGCTGAATTTATAAAAAATAATAGGAAATTTTTTTAATTAGTAGAGATTTTAAAGTAAATAAAGTTAATTAAATAGACATTTAAAAGTAAATAAGAGATTTAAATTAGATAATAATTTCTATTTTAAAATAAATATAAGGGAGGTTTATTAAATTAATATTAAAATGGCTTAAGATACATACAAGTACAAACAGACTAAAAATTACCAACATTCTCACTACCTAAAAGGAAAAAAATAGTAAATATTTCCCTATATATTTACCTTTGCAGATATGCATATAGATTATTGTAGAAGTGGAGACAGAAAAATGGATAGGACTTTGCACATACATATTCGTACCATAATAAAAACATAATTTCATAATACTTTATTTTTTATCTTTTAATTTTTAGTTTCAAATATGTGGGGTACAATTCAGGGTTAGGTATACAAATGTTTATTATGCAGCTATGCTTGTTGATGAGATATGCCCCACCCCTCCCCCTGGCAGTTTCCCACTACTGCCAATCTCTTTCTTATAGTATTACGATAGTTGTTCAAGGTTTGCTTATGAGTGAGAACATGTGATACTCTGTTCTTTGTTTCTGTGATAGATCACTCAGTATTATAGCCTCTAAGTCCATCCAAGTTGCTGTGAAGTTCATAATTTTGTCCCTCTTTATGGCTGCGTAATATTCCATTGTGTATACATACCACATTTTTTTATCCAGTCCTCTTTTGATGGGCAGCACGGATGGTCCCATGTTTTTGCTATTGTGAACAGTGCTGCAATAAACATGTGTGTGCAGGTATCTTTTTCATAGAGTGATTTGAGTTCTTCCAGGTATATTCCCAGGAGGCAGGTTGCAGGGTCATATGGAAGGTCGATTCTTAAATCTCTTAGGAATCGCCAAACTGTGGTATTCAATTTAATTCTGTATCTTTGTAATCTCTCTTTCTACCTCTTAATGTGGTTTATGATCTCACTTTCAATTTATTTGTATAAACTTAATTCGGGTTTCTATTAGTTTCTTCAAGAGAATGAAGCACTTATTTATCACCTTTTTTGCTGCATCCTTCCTTATTTCTTCCTTTCTTCATTTTGAAGAACATCTGTATACCTAACCCTGAATTGTACCCTACATGTTTAAAATAAAAAAATTTAAAAGCAAAAAAAAGAATTATTTTTTGTAAATTTAATTTTCTCATCTTAAATTTGCTTTTTATATTTTTTCTCTGTAAGGGGCATACCATAAGTTGCTGTTTTACTGGTTTGATCACAGTACTAGAACTTGGACCTACTTGTCTATTCATGCCCCACTCCCTACTTCCAACTATGGGCACCTCTTTGCCTTCTTTTTGGTCTTCTGCAACTTTCAAAGTTTCAGAACTTCTCTATTTGTTTTCATACTGCCTTCCTTCCTCGTTTTTATTTTTATGAAAAGTTTCCTTGTGACCCCTCCAGCTATCATACAGAAGCTACGAGACGGGAACCTTCTTCTTCTATAGAGAAACAAGCCCTCCTGCATTTCTGCTATGATGAAAGAGATAAGACTTCAATATCCTCTCTGGCCATCTATATCTCCCTACCATCTCAAATGTCGCTCTTTTGTATTCTAGCCTTTAACTGTATTGTAAACTACATTCTGTCTCTCCTAGACCCCTTGCATCATCCTTGAAGCATGTTTAACCATTTTTTGCCTTTAAAAACATTAATTGCATCACACCTCTGTCTTCCTGTTATATTGCATTCAACCCCTCATCTCCTTCTAGTTTCAGGCTTACCACTTGTTTTAAATCCAGATTTCACAAAAGAAATGTCTACGTGTACTACATGTGTTTCCCTACTTTCTGCTCACTATCAAACTATAATAATATCGCTTCTGCCTTCACTGAATTCCTCGAAGCTGCCATGCACAATGTTACCAGTAAGTTCCATATTATAAAACTCGGCAGCAACCTTTTGAACAGTTGTCCATTCTTCCTTCTTAAAGTATGCTTTTTTGACTTCCGTGATATCACTTTCTTTGATTTCTTTCTGCCTCTTTACATTTTTAGGTCCTCCATGTAGTCCTCAAATATTCGAGTTCACCACTGCTTTGTCTTAGGTTCACCTCTTCTAACTTTATATACTTTTCCTAGATCGCTGCATTAATTCTCATGTTTGTAATTATTATGCCATGCTTGCAATTCTGGAATATGTATTCAATATTTTCATCTTTTTTTTGATTGACGGTTCAATATCTGTTATCCACAGTGATTTCCACAGTTTTATGTCGCTCTATATCTCAAGTGTTATATAACTAAAATTAATTTACTAATCTTCTCAAAACTGTATTTTTCTCTAGTCATTCTAGATACTTAATAAATGTTTTCATCATCCATTCAGTTTCTTATATATAATGTAGCACTGGCCATCCTCTGCCTATTCAATCAATACCAAATTCCTCTTGATAATACCTTTCTGAATAATTTGGTGTCCTTTTCTATATATAAATAACCAAAATCCCAGTATAAGTCCATATAATGTTTCACCTGGAATATTATAATAACCTCCTAATTTGCTTTCTTTCATAACCGTTGTGCCTCTGTAAAATTCATTTTCCTTAGTGCAACTGGAGGAAACTTCCAAAAATGTAAACCATATCATGTCATGCTTAGGTTTTTCTTTTGTCTTTACGTAAAAAGAAAAGTCCTTAACATGCCCACAAGACCTTGGCTGACTAACTACATTCCATTGACTTGCCTATATTTGCAATTTCATTTCATGTTAGTTTCTCCCTTACTGGGTTATTTTCATTTACCTTTTGTTTCACTTGTTGCAGCATTCCTTTTCCTTTCTTTATATCTTCATGTAGACGTTTCCTCTTGTTTATAATGCTTTTATCCCATCCATACTTACACACACCGGAAGCAACATTGCCACTACCATCCACCATCAATGTTAAGTCAATGCATTTGTCATATCTTAACTTGGGCAGAAAATACTCAGAGAACATTTTCTGACTGACATATAATCTGACTATGTGTAGGCTTCTCATTATACTTATCTATAGTACACCCTATGACTTTCATACGTTACTATAATTCTATTCCATGTAATTGCTTAGTGTGTGCTTCTCAGTTCAGGTTATGAGCTATACGAGAACATGAAAAATGTCCTCTTTCTGGATATATTCATAGCACAAACAATAGCTTCTGTAATATAAGAGATGTGCAACATGAATTTGTAGAATGGAGAATTAAAAAATCCAGTGGTTTGGAAGAAAGTCATCATTCTTTCACTTTTAGAGACCAAGGTTACCATCAGTATCTCTATAACTCCTGAAAGCTTAGCTTCTACTCTTTCTCTAGAAAAAGGTCTACTTTACTCATTACCGTAAAGTCCAATTCTTAATGTATAATTTTAGTACTATTGTAGCATTTTAGTGTTATTTCAACACAATAGTAAATTCTAGTAAAATAGAGAGCTGCTTTGGATTAATTTATTTTGGGGGTTTCTTTTGTTCCTTATATTCCTAATATTTCTAGGGGTAGACTTTTGGTAGCAAAAAAAATTAATTTCCTATAGTAAAAACAAAAGTCTATTATGGACATAGAAAGGTAGAAATATGTGTCATTTCAGTGGCTAAAGAGTTCTTTAGTTTTAAGCAAATGAAAATACATAACATAGTAGCTTAATTACTTAAAACACTTAAGGTGATTTCATTACTTCTAATTTATTTATAATCAAGTCATTTGAAACTCAATTTTATTTTAAAAATACACACACACCTAGGATTTTTGCTGTATAAACACTAAGCTTTCTAAGATTTCAGCTAGGGGAGATTCAGTGTTAATAGATACATGTCATTTACATATTAAACCAATGTGACTTCGACTCTTATTTCATTCATTTTCAGTTAAAAGCCATTTTTTGTTTTAATTTCATCAAATTGTCAACATTTGTTTCATCTTCTCTAAATAGATTAGTTTGGCATAAATAATATGTCTTCTAAATTGATGTTGCTTCAGTTAATGATAGAGACTATTAACAACTTGAGTCTCCAGAAATGCCATTAGATAATGAATTGGTCCCTTTTTGTGGTTTTAAAAATGGCCTTGGAATGGCTTATTAAAGTCAGTGATGTTCCCTTAAAACGAGAATTAAAGAGTGATGGAAATTTTTTGATAGCAATAAATTAAAAGCCATAAAATAGTTTACTTCTATAAATATTAGAAACATAAGCAACAACAGAAACCCCAAATAGTGTAACAAGAAGCTTCAGCAAGTAAATTAGGGGAAGAAATCAATGTGTTTTTCAGCATTATATAATAAATCACTGGTTGAGCTAAATTTAAGACACTTTCAACTTCACTACTTGCTGTATTTGAAGGTAAAATAGTGTTTTCTTGTTAAATTTGGGGAAATTTGCTTTTTCCTCTGATTTTTGTTTCACTAATAAAGGTAAAGATAATTAAAATGTCAATTTGCCAATTTGTATAGTACAGATAATTACATTTAAATATATTATAACACAAGTTACATTCTTCTATGGAAATAACATTTCTTTACAGGGGCCCTTGTTAATGTATAAAAGACATACTTTTGTTAAACACTGGTATAAGCGTATTGCATAAATTAAGTCATTCAATTCTTACAACAACTTTACAGATGAAAGTACCAATATCTTCAATCTTTTTAGATTAACATAAAGTTTCAATGATTTGCCCAAGTACAAGTAACTGGTTAGTATATATGAAAAACATATTTATGTTCAATGAATATTTTTGAATGCCCAAATTAAGTCAGGTGATATGCTATGTGAGTTCACATATTGTATCTTTTTGTTTTCATAATACACCTGTGAGAGAAATAATTAACCCTGACTTTTGTGAAGAAGCTGAGTTATAGAAATCTTTAAGGAGCCTACCTAACAAAGAGTAGAAGCCAGTGTCCAGACTCCAAAAAAGAATTCCTATTAATATGCAATGTTGGGTCCCTCTATATCTTAAAAGTACTTGATTTTCCAAAGTGACAAAACCTAAATTTTCATATTTTTTTGTTATCTTGAGGTCATATTTAGCAGTATATAATGGTCTATACAAGGGATCATCAGCCCTACAAATTCTAAAAGAAAGTAAAGGTTTTGGATCTCTTTGTTGGGAAGAATCATTGCTATATAATCTAAATTTAGAAATAAAAATAAAATTTCCAACTGTGATTTGTGCATTTTATTTTTCCATATGCCACATGTATTGCACTTAGGAAATCTCAGTTTTATAGCGAAGAGTGAAAACGCTCTCTTTTAGTGTTTTGTTCTTTTGGTTTCAGATAGCTTTTGCAAATATAGCTTGGAATAAAGAATCGTAATATATAGAAATAAAGTTGCTGATGTATATCTAAACTATAACCCTGGCACCGAGCTGGCACCGAGTTCAGTAACTTAAGTAGTGGGTCTACCTGGCAAGAGTTAGCACAGCCCACCTTTATCATTCACAAAATTGTTCCACATGAGGCTCATATTTATTGGAATTAAAGAGGGTACTTGCGCTGGGCGCAGGGGTTCAAGACTGTAATCCCAGCACTTTGGGAGGCCAAGGCAAGAGAATTGCCTGAGCCTGCAAGATTGAGACCAGGCCGGCAAAAGGGTGAGGCCTCCTGTCTACAATAAATCCAAAAATTAGCCAGGCGTGGTGGTGCATGCCTGTAGTTCCAGCTACTTGAAAGGCTGAGGTAGAAGGACCACTGGAGCCCATCAAGTCGATGCTGGCTGGGGTGGCCGTGAGCATGCCACTGCACTCTAGCCTTGACGAAGGAGTGAGACTCCAACTCAAAAAAAAAAAAAAGTTCAAAAGGTAGTTGAAGAACAGTATTTGGCTGAAAATCCCAATTTTGGTTTTACCTTCAACAGTTACCTTGTAAATGCTCCAGTCTAACTTTCTTCAAATGGTAAAATAAAGGAATTAGTCTCGACTATAAGGTCACTTCTTGCTTAGAAGTCAATAATGATGACGACTGTATTTTTTTAAGAAAGAGTCTTGCACTGTTGCCCAGGCTGGAGTGCATCATCCTAGTTCTCTGTAACTTTGAATTTCTGGGCTCAAGCGATTTTGCAGGCTCAGCTTCCAGAGTAGCTAGATCTATAGGTATGGACTACTGCACCCAGCTAATTTTTAAGTTTTTTGTAGAGACAAGGTCTTGCTGTGTTGCCCAGGTTGGTCTTGAACTCCTGGTCTCAACTGATCCTCCTGTGTAGACATTCCAAAGTGCTGGGATTATAGGCATGAGTGACCCTTCCCAACCCCAGAAGATTATTTTTAATAGTAAATATATCCTTAGTGATGAGAAAACTAAGTTCTATCCCTCCAGTTTTAATAAGAGTGAACAAGTAATTGAATGCATGTATGCCTCTGTTTCTGATATGAAACATGCAATGTATTAAATCCAACCATCTTCATGCTTCTAGATCAGTGCTGTCCAGTGGAAATATAATGTGAGCCACACACATTATTTTGATTTTTTATTAGCTACATTAAGAAAAGAAACAGGTGAAATTAAGTTTAATGTGATAATTCAATGTTATCATTTCTGCATGAAATCAATATGCAAATATTGATGATGTGCTTTATATTCTTTTTATAAAACTTGGACTTTGAAATCCACTCTAAATTTTATATTTGTACTAGCTGCATCTGAAATGCTCCTTAGCTACATGGGGCTGGTGGCTACCATTTTGAACAGTAGAGATCAAGAATGAATTACATAATTTATCAAAGGATGTTAGATAATGCTGCAGTAAGTTTTATAATTGTTTTTATGATCTGCCTTGTTTTATTTAAAGCATACACTACTACGACATTAAAAATAACCTTCTTTTAAAAACACAAAGATAGGAGAAATATTATGAATACAACTCAAGGAATTTAAATTATACACGTCTATAATGCCACTAACTGAAAATGAGGGGACAGTGAATTAGAGAGAATAGAGTTATAGAGTTTGTGTTTTAAAATCTGAAAGGCTTTTGGTTTATGGCCCACGTACCTCACATAGGAGGTGTGTGTGTGTGTGTGTGTGTGTGTATACGCACCTGTCCCCATGCGTGCGTGCATACCCATACATGTCTGCTTTTCATACAATATTTTCTCTGTGAAGTTTATTTATCGTATCTATAAAATGAGAATGACAGATTTTCACATGCAGGGATGTTATAATGATTTCTAGGCATATAAAAAATTATCCATAAACATCTCCTTCCTTCACCCAAAGCTCACAACTTTTGCTTTTGAATCGATCATTGCAATCTTTCAGGACCTTGCAGCTACCTATAGAAAGAGTGAGCTTAGTTTAACGTTATTATACCATATAACTCAAGTTTGTTAAGACTTTGCTTCATAAAATGTAAGGGCTGGTGGATTTCATTTATGTATAAATTGAGTGTCATATAATTGTATCAGTCAATTTCAGGAACTGACAGAGAAATAAGTAACAATAATACTGACATTAATATTAATCTTTTCTTATTGAAGGTGTATATATTTTTCTATTTATCCACCTACCTGTATACCTATGTCTCTATATTGAGAACTTTTCAGAGTTTCATTTGATTGATAAATAGTATGGTGATATGAGTATTGCTTTTTCACTTTATTAGCTTTGAAACTAAATTTCACCTACATTTTGTGAATTTGATGCAGTCTGTTTGCTTGTAAGCTTGTGAAGTTTAAATTTTGTCACATTGCCTCTCACTGTCCAGAGACGAATTGCATCAAGGTATCTTATTACTTCCTAGATTCATAGAGTGCCAGGAGCAAAATTTGTGTAAAAGTTTATTTTAGTTTAATTACTTATTCAGTAGTAGAATCTCTCCATCAACATTCTGACATTTGATCATCTAAGAATGGACTCACATTATTTTGAAAACAAATGAGAAATGTCTTATAATAATAGGCATATAAATATTTTATAATAGAGTACTTTTAACAGTCTGTTTGACAATGGTACATAGATACACAAGTTATAAAAATAAAATGAATATCCGAGAAACAAACCCAATAATTTGACATATGATATTATCATGTTGAGTCAGTGGAGATAAGATACATTTTCAATACCTGGTATCTCTTGCTAGAATAATAAGCATTCGCTGAGCTTTTATACTTAGTGCCAGGCATTTTCTATGCATTGTCTTATTTGATCTCCTCAAAGATCATATTGTTTCAGTACAAATATTATTTACAATTTACAGAGAAAAACTTAGAGAGACTTGGTGACCTCACCAGGTAAAAAAATTACAGAGCCTGGATCCACTCCTACATATCTTTAAGGATGTTTTTTGTTTTTTAAATACTAGTAATGTTTTTCTCCAATGCCTTGAAGTTAAGTCTGAGTACACTTTTATTTTATGTAGGCCATTTAATTTTCTGCTTCTTTTTAGAAATACAATTTTGCTTCCCTTTCACTTGTCTTTTCCTCCTCATCTTTCTTCTTCTCTTTGTCTTCCTCCATCTTTTCCTCCTTCCACCCGGTCTTTCCTGAACATGATTGGCCTCACAAACGATCATCATTTCTTGTGTCTGCTGCAGAAATTATGGGTAGGGAAAAAGATGGATTTTAAGCAAGCATCCTAGCTCCCTGGATATAATTTTTTCTTCATAGGTGTCAAATCATATATTGGTAGATTTTCTCCTCTATTCAGTCTTGCCTGAAATTACCTTAGATATGGATATAAAGTTTCTGGCATGAAGATGTATTTACCAAAGATGGCCACACAATTTATTGCGGCTCACATGCATTTTCAAAGTCTTGGTGATCCCCAGAGAGAAAGGGATTTTATTTCCCTACCAATGAATCTGGTTGTGTTTTTTTGTAATTACTCCTATGAATAAAAAGAGGCAGAAACTACTCCATGTGGTGTCTAAGGATGGGTCATAAATTGTGATATAGCTTCTGCCAGGTTTTTGCTCTCCCTATTGAAACATGAGCCTTTGAAGTGTTCAGTCACTATATAAAAGTTTAGCTAGCTCAAAGGTGCTGGAGAGATTTTGTAGATAGGACAATGGAAAGGGGATTCCAAGAGACTTCAGGTTGTTCTAGTTTACTAGCAGTTTGAGTCTTCCCAACCCCGGTGCCAGACACATGAGTGACAGTGCCTTCAAATGACCCCAGCTCCTGTGCTATCTGACTGCAAACCCATGAAACCCTGAATGAAAACTTCCTTGCTGAGTTCAGTCAACTCCAGAACTATGAGAGGTAAAAGTAACATGATTGATATTATTTTAAGCCAGTCTATTTGGAGGTTATTTTATTTTATTATATTATTTTATGAACCCGTGGTTAATTGGAACAAATGGTAGCTTTTCAAGGTCATTCAGGGATACAATTTTTTAAAAAAGTCTTATTATCATTTCAATGGAAATCTAGGAGGAATGAAGTTATTTTATGTAGGATTCACACTTTCTACTATAAATCTCTCTGGTTTATTTTGTTAATTAGGTAAAAAAACTACTGATGCATTTTGTATCTGGGCATCATTGAATGGTACTTTGCAGACTTTGCACAGCACTCATGTGGTTTCATAATTAAGCTTTTTATAAATTAATTAGACCAATAAAAACAATTAAATCATGGAATGACTTGCTGGGTCACTTAATTCAAGTTCCTTCTCACATTAAACAAAGTTTTCAGAGAGAAAGCAATGACTACAAAGTGACAGTATGTTCAGGAGATTTCAAAGTCTGGAAACCTAAATGATGCCAAATTACACTTATGAGTACTTCACAACTTTGAACACTTGCCATGTATACTATTTCACATAAAATAATAGGACATTAATATAGAGATTAAAGGTTATTTTTTCAAACACATCCTTTGTTCACGAAATCTAAAATGGAGTTATAAATTTGTATATAAAGTCAAGAAACCTAAGAGAGAGAACAAATCTAATATTTTCATTCTGTTTGTGGCAACTGAGTCATTTTAAATATTTTCTCACACTGGTCAATGACTTGTAGGACTTCAAAGTACCACATAATTAGTTTAAGTTATTCTTCTTGGCTCTAAAATATGTAGTACCAACTCTCCTGACTTTCCAAATGACACTTACATAGAAATCCTTGATTTTTCGTTTACCGTCCTGTTTGCTCAGGCTGCTTCATGCACACAAATCTATCACAAAGCTCATTAATCAATGCTCAGAAAATGTGAGGTGATGATGACAGCTATGATGATGGTTATGATGATAGTAGAGTATATTTTCTTAAAACTTTGGAATTGTAAGAGTCCTTATCAATTACCTGGTTCTTTTTTGTTGTTGTTTTTATGTTTAAGTTGCACAAATTTATAAATTTTAGGAGTTTCTCATGCTGAAAGAGTCCCGGGTGTTCAATTTATTTTATGCAATATAGCATGTTGAATATAAATACAAATTTATAGATTAAAATAAAATATCCCTAACAATGAATGTATAGCAGAGTATATTATTTTTTCTAACACTATTTTAGTTTTCATTCCAAATACTAAGGACAATATTCTCTTCAACCTATCCCAAGATTTTTAGATTTTAACCACGATGATACATGCATTAAGCTGTCCAAGAATCATGCCTTAATGGAATGAAACAGCACAGTTCTACAGTTCCTAGCAGTTTCTAAAGTATGTCTAATAGATGCTAAGACTAAGAGAGTATCCTCTGACCTAAATAAACCCGAAGCATTAATTCTGGTAGAAACTTCCACTAAAAATAAACAACAATAAAGTGGAGAAAGAATGTGACCATTTAAAAGTCTAAATAAATTATGACAGAATACCAAATCTACAACTGAATAATGTGGTGCAAATTACACAGACAAAAAAAAATTTCCAAGATGAAAAACTATCTATGAATAATGAACCTAAGTATAGATATATTTCCCAGCAGCATAAGGGCATTCATAAAATTCCTGTTTATATTTGCAAACTTAATGATTGAAAAGCATCCTCTTTTTTATATCATTCTTATAGACCTTAACTGAAATAATTAGAGGATCCAGTTTATTTCTTGACCACATTTCATTTATAGCTATAGTCAAACTAACACCATGGGAACAGTGCTAAAATTATTCAAATACATTTTAAATGCCAACTACAATTTTTATCCTATTTTAAGTGCAGTATAGATTGCCATTTTTTTAATTGCACAGGGAATTTATAAAGATTTTTTCTTTGCTTTCTTCTTATAGAAGAATAATAGCCAACATAGAAATACCATTTTTTTTCTTCATGGTCATATAGTGTCTATTCTCTTCAGTATAAGATTCAGATTCACCTAATAATAATGGAGCGATTGGTTTGGAGAAGCACTGTGTGCTTATACATATATTTTCTAACTGAATCTTCCTACTGTGAGACTGGTGTTTTTATTCCCACCTTGCTTAAAAGAAAGCCAAGGAAAAAAATTATGTGATTCACTCATTGTTACCTGCTTAGTGAAGAAGTAAAGCACAATTCATACCCACACTCCAATTTCAAGGATAGTACTATGTTGTACTATCTATGACATAATGACTCTTTTGATAACCAGTTATATTAATCAATTTTTCAGTTTTATACTTTTGCAAATCTCTTTGTTTCAATGTGCATACAAATATTTTTTGAAAAGTTGAAAGTCATTATGCATGAAGAAAATTTCAAAAACTAGATTAATGCTAATAAGTGGTGAACGTGATTCATTGAAATTTTTGATTTGACTCAAATCTCACACAGTAAATTTTATACAGAACAAATACTCAATTCTTTTCACCTCTTCTTCATTTCCATGCTTTTCATTTGGCAGTGCCTCTTTTTAAAAAAATCATTTAAAAATCAAAAATTATTTTCCATGAGATTTTAAATGGGCTACCTGAACCCTACACATTAGTGATATTCTTCAGGCATAGAAGTTTGATTTCATTCCATTACATTAAAAAAATGATGGCTTATTTCAAATGATTTAGTCTAAGCTAGCCAAAAAATTCAGTTGTTGATGTTTTCTAACTATGATTTGCTAAAGAATAGAAGATATAAGGAAAAAAATAATTTTAGAGAATTAGCAATTCTCTGGGATAAAGATGATATGGAAAAATAATGTAAGCATTTTTGATTAGTTTACTAGTAATCTTCATCAGTGGTTCTCAACAGGGGTGATTTTTACTCCTGGGGAAATTTGTCAATGGCTAGAAAATTTTGGATTGTCATAGCTGTTACCACTGATATCTGATGGATAAAGGGAAGGGATGATGCCAACCATGCTACAATGTCTAGGACCGCTTTCCAACAAAGAATTATTCAGCCCAAATGTTAATAGTGCAGTATCTCTATATCTGTATGGATATATAATACCTTCAAGAAGTATTTATACACTGAAGTTGACAATGGCCTAGTCTCATAATTAAGAAAAATAGCATTTATTAGACTAGAAAGAGAGTAGTATAATTTTCAGACTCATGAGAAAGTTAGTACCCACCCTAATGCTTAAAGATGATGAACTCCAGTACTACCAGGACTAGTGTAAGGGTACAATCACCAGTAAAATTGCAAAACTCAGTGTAATGGATTCTAAAATTTATAAATTCTAACTTAGGTACTACTCAGTGTTTCCTGTGGGTGGGAATGTGTATGTGGTGAAGAGGGAAACAATTCAGAAATAATATGGAGAATGTTTAACTTATGGAATATATAAACTATTCACTAATTTAACAAACATTTTTGAAAATTCTAAACTTGCTAAAACTGTGTTAGAATCTTTGGGCAATAGCTCTCTTCACTGACAATGTTTTTTTCTCGAAATATCTGGCAAACAGAGACCCTTTTTTAAGTTTTCTGCTCCCCATGAACTAGGATTAAGATATAGCCTGTTTTGTGTGAACTGTTAATTCAGAAATACACCTATGACTATTGTTCAAATTTCTCTCTTCTTTTCAAACCTAGGCCAACTTTATTTATTCTAGCTGGCGAACTCCTCAAAAATTTATTCTATACCCACAGTATATACTCTCCTAGTTTCTTCTCCATTGTATTCATAAGTTCTTTGGCAATGCATTGGCAATTCATTCATATGTTAACTTTATAGGTATACAGATTGAAAATTCTTAACATCTCAATGTTCTTGTTCTTTCTCATCACCATGGCATTTCTGTTTCACCTAAGCAAAACTTGGATCTACTCAGCATGCCTATTTCTTATATAACAGCCTCCTTTCTTTACTCTCACCCCTCATTTACTGGAATTAGTCTTAACCTAACATAACTCATTGTTTTCTAAATCTATCGCTTAAAATTTACCACAAATATTTATACTTCAGCAATCTCTTGGAGTCTTACATCAGTTCTGTTCTTCTGCATGTTCAAAATGCACTGGATCTTAGATTTTCACAGTGCCCATTTGACAATCTGAGACTGGACCAAGCTCACTTCCCTTGCCCAAGCCATGAAACAGTGCTCATGGCCACGAACCTCTCCATTTCACTTGGCAGTTATGACATTTAACTTCCTCTTTTCTCTTGCCAGAACTCAGAAATGTTTTAGTTCCTCTGTTGCAGAAAAAGCTGTTGTTAAATGCAACTAAACACAAATAAGATATTCATTTATCTAGACTATTTATTGTTATAGAGGTTTGACAAATTAGGGCAACATTTGGACAAGGTGCACAGAGACAATTGATGAAATAGGTGAAAAAAGTATATACTTCAACTGTGACATTCATCTTCTCTCCCCACACAATTTTCATTTGAAATTAAACTTTCTAACTGCATATGTGCTCCTATTACCATTATCAGGAAAAAATCCAAATGGGATGAGCTAAAGTCCATCTGGAACTAGGAGATGCTAGACTATACAGGCTGTGTGTAAGGAATAAGGATTTGAAGAGAAAGAAAAGTTGTACAATTTGTTTAGGCTCTAAGTAAAGGACACTCATCGGTACTGTAAGATGAAGCCAATTGTCTACCAGATAAAAAAGTAAAGACAAAACTAGATAGAAAATTTACAAAAATACATACAAAAGTGCCAACTAGTCTCTCATTAATACAGATGACAAATGGTAAAATGAAATATCATTATTAACTAAATATATGTATGCATGTATAGTACATATATACATTTATATGACTATCCAGTTCTAATAAAGAGAAAATTAAACTTTAGCTAGGATTGATCATTAAACAAACACATTCCCCCTCCAAATGACAACAATTTGTTTCAGAGGTTAGTTTACCAGACCTTCAAGAAGCAGACAATCTCTTTTTATGAAAATTGCTTTAATGAATAGAAAGAAAGAAAAATGTCAAATATTCTGAAATTTACTTGAGTCCACATGGTAACTTTTTTGAAATGATGATGCATCTTACAATTAATGTGATAAGAAAACATTCTATCAGAGTTTAATTGACATAATTGTACTTAATAGCAATAAAATAATGGTCCATCCTATAATTAAATGACATCTTAGGTTTAATGAAATATCATAGCATTATAAAAGTTAATGTAATATTGACACCCGCATTCATTTTTATTAGTGCTTCAACAAATTATTACGTACTTGTGTGAATTAATGCAATATAAATGTATCATCTTACTGTTCTGGAAGTCAGAATTCTAAAATGGATTTCTTTAGGCAAAAGTCAAGATATTAGAAGGACTGCGCTATTTTCTCGTAGTCTTTGGGGACAATCTGTTTTCTTGCTTTTTCCAACTTCTGGAGGTAGCCCACATACATTAGCTCACCACCCCCCCCCGCCTTTTCCCAAAATCTGCAGTACCTGATTGATGTTTTCTTACATCATATCATTTCTATACTGACCATTCTCTCTCCTATCTTTTAAAGACTTTTGCAATGATACTGTGTCTACCTGAATGATTCAGGATAATCTCTCCATCCTAAGGTCAGTTAGTTAGCAAACTTTATTCCATCTGCAATCTTAATTTTCCCTTTCCATGTAACAGAATATCTGTATGAACTCTGGTGATTAGAATATAGACACTGGCTGGGTAGAACTATTATTCTGACTACCCCAATCCCCCCACTGGGTAAGACTAGTAAAAGAATGTATTGATTTATACTGTATGAATATAGGTGCAAAAGTTGCAAATATGATATTATTAAATCAACTCTAAAGCCACATAATATATGTAAAACATATAGTTTATATATGTATGAACATGAGCATTATATACTATCATATGAATATCATACCTAGCAAGATTTATTATGGAAATGCAAGGATGGCTCAAATAATGTCTTATTTATAAATTATTAATCATTTACAAATTATATTTATACATTTATCATGTATAAATTATATAATAAATGCCCTACTATTAACAGATAAATGAAACACATGGAAGTTGAAATTGATACAAATACTATATTCAGTAAAATCTAACAGTTACTCATGGTTTTAAAATTACTTACTAATTAAAAGAGGATACAGTTCTTATCACAACTACTGTAGCTTGCATCATAATTGTAAAGACGGCACAATATTTAGAAAAAGTGTACATTTTAGAATGCATTATTTAAATAGATCTCCTTTACCGTATTCTCTACTTTAGACTACAAGTTGGCAACAACAAAATTTTTACTAAGAGAGTGAATCTAGCATCAATAGTAAATATTTGCTGTGTAGAAAACTTGTGTAGAGAATTAGCAACCAGATTGGATGACTGAGGGTGGATTGTTCTCACTCAGTCCACCAATTTACATGCCAATCTCTTGCAGCAACACCCACACGGACACACCTGGACAGCCCTCTCATTCTAATCAAGTACCAAACCACCTGGATTTCTCTTTCATTAGAAGAAAAATGGGCTCAGTGCTTACTAAAGCATTGAGAGCAATTAATGCAATTACTGAGAATAAATAATGTTTTGCCAGCTCTCTGAGTATCCTTTAATTCACTCAAGTTCACATGCAAATTAAACACCACACACAGCAACAGACAAATAGATCAGCAGAACAAAATTGTGAAATAAGAAACAAATTCACCCATGTATGGACATGATATATGACAGAGCTGACATCACAAATCACCGAAAAAAGGAAGTGTAAATATACAAATACCCAGACAGCACCAAACTTATGTGTGAAATGTTCAAGTATCTCCTCTAAAATCAGAAATGAGACAAGAATGCCTGCTAAAACTGATGCTATTCAAGAATGTACTGTAGGATGTAGAACCTTAAGAGAATAAAACAAAAGGCAATGGAAATATGGAAATCTTAAAAGGGAAAAGCAAAACTCTCATTAAATGCAGATGATATGAACTGATGCATAAATAGCAAGAGTATGCAGATTAATTTCTAAAATTGAAAATAAAATTCAGCAAATGTTCTACTGTCAATGTACAACAAAATTTTCATAGTTTAAAAAACTTTAAGACACCTTGAAATAAATAAAAAAAATTATGAAAGACTTGTATAAGCTATTAACTTTATTGAAAGATACTTTAAATGATAAAATGAATGGAGAGATTTACCATGTTAACACTTAGGGAGGCTGGCGCAGTGGCTCAATCCTATAATCCCAGCATTTTGGGAAGCCGAGGCAAGAGGATTGCCTAAGTCCAGGGGATCGAGACCAGCCTGGGCCACATGGCGAGACCTCGTCTCTACAGTAAATCAAAAAATTAGCTGGGCATGGTAGCACGCGCATGTAGTTCCAGTTAATTGAAAGGCTGAGGCGGATGGATCGCCTGAGCCCAGCAGTACGTGGCCGCAGTGGCTGTGAGTATGCCACTGCACTCCAGCCTGGGTGACAGAGTGAGAATTCAACTCAAAAAAACAAAAAATACTTATGTAGCCGAAATATCATGAAGATATTTATTCTCTTCAAATTTAATATAACTTCAGTCAAAACTCATCAGAAGTTTTCATGCAAGTTGATAAGCTAATTCCACAATGTTTGAAAAGTGTCAAGGAACAAAATTGCTATTATATCCCTGGAGAGAAAATTGAGTTAAGAACACTTACCCTTTCAGATACCACAATTTTTATAAACTTATGATAATACACATGGATTTAATAATAACTTTAGAAATATATTGCCAGATAATCAGAGACGCTGACAAATATATACATATAATACATACACATGTGTGGATATTAGTTTTATTTAAAGTAACAAGAAGTAAGAAATGTCTAACAATAGATGTTTGGTTTAATAAGCTATATTTACAAATATACTGATATATTTAAAATTGAAATTTAGAAGTAAAGTCTTAAATCATAGGACATTGATCATAATATATTATTTGAAGAAACTATCATATTACCTAAACAATTACTGCATAATCTGATTTTTGAAATATAAAAAGTGTGTATATTTATTAAAACTATATATTCACATACCCTATATAGCTATGCTATATATGTGAAATGACTAAAGATATGCAAAACAGACATGTGTTCATTTTCACGTGTGTATAGTGGAATTAAGGTGCTGTTCAAGTTTTTAAAATTTTGTTATTTGTTGTGCAAGTGTTTTCATTTGAGATGCATTACTTTTCTAAATAAATTAATGAACATTCTCTTATTTTGAGAAAACATTTAATGTCATGGAAAAATGCTCAGACAAACTTTAAATATATTTTTAAAACCATACAAGGCTTATCATTTACATTTTATATAAGCAAAGTTAAAACATATGCATGTATTCATTGGAGCTTGTACAGTGGTCCCTTAGTATCCACAAGGCTTTGGTTCCAGGACCCTTATGGACAGCAAAAATGATGTAGTATTTGCATATAACCTGTATTTAACCTCCTGTTTACTTTCAATAACTTTAGATTTAAATAGCTCTAGATTACTTATAGTACCTAATAGAATGCAAATGTTACAGCAATAGTTGTTATACTGCATTTTTATTTGTATTTTTATCATTGCATTTTTATTTCTTCTTGAATATTTTAGATTCATGGTGAGCTAAATTCATGGGTGCCGAACGATAAGGTTTTATTCGTTTTTGCAACATTTTCCCTGTAACAATTTTGATGTCTACATATTTTTTTCTTATTTCAATTATTCACATAAATGAAATTGCAGCAACTTTGTTCAAGAATACCTATTGACTGCCTGGTTACATGGGCAGGGTGCATTCATGCTTAGTGGGTCCTTTGCTCAGATGGTATCTATAATGGTTAAATTCTGAGCTAGGCAAATTACTGGTAAAGAGAGAAAAAGGCAAAGAGAATAAACAAATTAGAAATGCCTAAAAAACACTCTCACGTGATTATGATGTTTTCATATTATGATGATGGATACTTAAAAAATGATAAATAATCCAGCCTGATCTCAAGAGTTTTTCTTTGTATTTGTAGCCATGAATAGCTTAAATCAGAATCATATTCACGATGCATTTTCCAAGACTTCATTGTTACTTATTACTGGTAAATCTCCCTATGTGCAAAATACCAAATTAAAATCAATGCACAATGCATGCAGTTCTTTTGGGTATAATAAAATAAACTCACGAAGCTGAGTCTTATTTTTCTATTTCGTGAACTTCAGACCATTTTATCTAATGATTGCTTGAGCCTAGCCAGAAGAATTTAACATGATTTCCAGAGAATCCCTTTTTCCTCACTTTGTGGTAGAATGTCATATGTGTTAGACTCAGATGAGCAATTAAACTCCAATAGGAAACCCTGGTAGTATTGCAAACTGTTTTGCCTCATATGTCATGAATCTTTTCTTACCATAAGGATGAAAATAGTTTCCAGCCCAAATTTTGGTACTTGGAACAACCTTACCTAAGTTTAGAGGGAGAGGTTTAACTAACTGCAAAAACAAAAACCAATTTAAAAAAATCTGAGAAATATTACATCTCCAATTTGCAATGAAAACCCTAAAGTATCCAAATCCTTGAAAATATTTAGCCCCACTGCTTATCGCCATTGCACAGACATGGGTCTTTAATCTCAGTCTCTGAAACTGCGCCTCTATTTTCTGCCACCAGCTTTAGGAGATTCGTACATCATACTCTTCAGCATGTGCCTGGTTTTCTGCCGAGCACTATTGTCCTTCTAAAACCACAGTTTGATTATCTCCCTTGTGCTGCATCTTTAGTAGTTCAAAGTCCTGTAATGTCCTACACATATCAGTTTGCTTTGCATATCTTGGAGGTTAGGAAAATATTCACAGCTCTGTGTCATTGCATCCTTTTAAGATTCTTTCCTTGGTTTCTCTTTCAAAGCAAAATGAAACAAAAAATAAATCCTCCTACTTTTCCTCCCAAAATGTCTGTATTATGATTAAATTATCTTTGCCACACTTCATCTTGAAGTTTGCCTGGTAATCTCCATGAATAGAAAACAAATGCACTGGTCCAGTATATATTTCAGGATGTGGAGAAAGAATAATGGGAGGACATGAGTAATAGAAAATATCTCAAAATTTTTATTAAATTAATACTTATTTTAATATAGGCTAGTCTAATATGGTTAGAGCTATGATGTATTTAGTAATATCTCAATTTCATAGATCAGAAAAACTAAGACCTAAATGTAATACATTGCTCAAGGTGAAAAATATCAGAGCTAGAACTTGAATCTTTTCTTAATTATAAGTTGGTTACAATCATCATTAAATGGGGCTCTCCCTCCCAGCAGGTGGGCAGTTCACAAGCTTCTCTTTCCATGGGCTACCAGGTGCCATATCAGCCCAGGTCTGTGGTACCCAACCCTATCTCAGATGCAGGAGGCTTCTTGGATGCTTATGCTCTAAAAAGATTGAGACACATGGTTTAGGGACCACCTCCTGTAACATACCCAGAGCACATTCAGATATCCTGGCCTCTGCATGCCTCTCTGCTGGAGGATGGCAGTTCAAGAAGCTATGTGTTTCACTGTGCTGACCCTCTGAGTTTCTTAAATACTGTCTATTTCTCCTTCATCCTTTCTTTCTCTGTGGTATGGCTTTTGTCCTTAGTTTCCACCACATGGCATGTATAGCTTGGTAATTACTTAATGAGTGTTGGCAGTGATTGCTGTTATTATGTAATTGTTGTTCTTATTAGAATAATCTATCACCTGGAATTTCTGTGTTACCCTTGCCATGGTTATAAGTATTTTCATATATTTGTCACTTGGCTGAAGAAGTCATTTTTACTTTTCTCTCTTGAGAATACTGCTATACCACCTTTAAAATCCAGTTGAAATTTCGCTTTCTCTGTGACTTCTTCAAGTAAACCTAGACACTCACTATTCTGCATGGTTATATGTCCCATGTAGTAATATACTGCAATGTTCTATGTAAATACACAACTCTCCCACTAGTCTGTAAGAGCCTCCTGGCAGAGGTGAATGGTCTTTCCTTTGGGATTTAAATTACAAAGTCTGTCTTTAATCAACATAATATGAATTTTTAGTAATCTATCCTTTTGTTCAGCTCTTATCGATCTGGAATAGATTTCTCTGTGTAGTAGATAATAGTAACATTGATGAAAAATTTTATTGACATTAATGTAAATTTTCTCCTACCAATGTTTCAAAACTGTACTAAAAAGTTTAATGCTATAAAACACAACTTGTATTACTTTAAGGATGACACACAAAATTATCTTTAGATAGCTTTCAAAATAAATATCTTTTCTTCCAAAGTACAAAAGCCAAGTCACTTGTTCTAGATTGGCAGAATCCTAGTGAAAAAAGAATCACCCTTGCAATAGCAAATACAAAATGTTTATCTCTGAGCATATGTTGGATTCTTTGCCAAGACATTGGCATAGCAATTGTTATCATATTAATTTTCCTCAAATCATTTACAATCCCAGTACTATCTGAAATATATTCCACCTCTTTGGTAGAACAAAAAATTATTTCTAACTGATGGCTATCAGATGAAAAAGGATTTTTATATTATTTTGGATATGCATTCAGGTTTCTAGAGAAAGAAATAAGAAAATAAAATTTATTGGATAGCTACCAAGTATTAGAAATCATGTTCAATAGAATGTGTATGTGCATGCACATAATGGACAGATGATAGAAGATAGACAGATAGACAGATAAAGGTTTGATATCTCAAGCACCATGATCTGCATTGCCATTGGGACATGTGAATTTTTGATATAGTAAAAAAAAAAATCTTGTAAAATTTTTCAAAAATCAAAGTGCAACATTCTGTAGATTCACATGGTAGTCACTTTTCTGAAACTCAAAGTATGTTAAAATAATGCAAAACATATTAGTTGTAAATACTATGGAGTTATACTGTATGTGCACCTTTCAGTAAATGTTTAAGAAAACTTTCCTACTGAACACAGCCCTGAGCCAGGGCACATGATTTGGCTGGGCTTTGGCCTTATTTGGCCCCAAATCCAGGCATCCTTAGCAGCAGGCAAAAATTTGCAGAAGCTCTAGTTTTATCTTTCAGTAACTGTAACAGATTTTTTACTTACTTCAAGACACTACAATGTCTTACCGTAGTAGCATTAAAAAGTCCAAAAACCAAAACAAAACAAAAGAACAAACAAGTGTTAGAGAGACTGTGGAGAAAAGGTAATGCTTCTACATTGTTGGTGGGAATGTAAGCTAGTTTTTCTTCTCTGGAAAGCAGCCTGGCTGTTTCACAGAGAACTAAAAATTGATCTTCCATACAATCCAGCAATCCCTCTTCTATGACTATACCCATAAGAACATGAATCACTTTACCAAAAAAGACATCTGCACATGTATTCACAATAGCAAAAACATGGAGCCAACCCAGATACCCATCAAAAGTGGACTGGATAAAGAAAATGTGGCACATATGCATGATGGAGTATGACACAGCCATGAAGAAGAACAAAATCATGGCCTTCACAGTAACACACATGCAGCTGGAGACCATTATACTTAGTGAACTATCACAGAAACAAATAACTGAATATTGCATGTTCTCACTCATAAGTGGGCCCTGATCACTGGTCACAGGACCACAAAGGTGGGATAGGCAGACCCTGAATACTGCCAGGGAGTGGAGGGAGGAAGGAGAAAAGGAAGGCATGTGGCAACACACGGGGTACCTGCACTATCAGGGAGAGAAAGGGTCAGTGAGAAGACCAAACTTCACCTGCATGCAACTTACGTAGTAAATCTTTACTTGTACCCCCAACTCAAAATTAAAAATAAAAAGTCTTGCCATAGGCTAGAAAAATTTTTTGCCATTTCTTGCCATAGGCTGAAAAATTCTTTACTGTACATTATTTTTCTGCCTATTTTGGGGCAACCAGCATCCCCGGCTTCTGCACATTTAGTTTCAGCAGTCCTCCCATAATCACCAACTAAAATGACACACAGCCGAAGAAGTCACGCCAGCATGCCAAGTTTTAGATTAAGAGTCCTTTACTGGAGCACGTGGTCAGGAGTGGCTCATGCCAGGAACTCTTGACAATTAAGTGAAGTTTGCAATAAACTTTTATAGGTAAAATTTGCAGTGTTGGCTACATAGCAGGGTGTGCACAGGGGTTTTGAGGTAAGGTGAACTAAAAACAATGAGAAACTTAAACTAGGAACAAATTACAGGGATGTGGTAGGGGGATTTTGCAAAAAATTATTTCTTAACAATACTTGGCACAACATTTGATTACAGTTAACAAAGCATACAATTATATGGGACTTGCGGCTAGGGAGAGTTTTGTAACAGTCAACAGGAACGGTTGGCACAACCAGCCCATGGGGGCAAAGCTGGGGGTTTGTGATCATGGGAACATTACAGCAACTACACGTATACATTGAGAGGTTATTCTTAGGTCAGGCAGGCAACTAAGATGGAAGTTTTAAACAAAATGGAGTTACTTGTGTTAAGCTGGCTAACATTATTATTTCATTAGCTATTTGATTTCTATGAACTGATTTAGATTATTTCAAGAGTAGAAACCCACCCAAAGAGAACCACAGACAAGGTACTTTCATCTCACCTCTCTGGAGATCTGGAGATTGGTTGTCAAGAGGCCTTCACACAGGATAAATATGTGGCCATATATATTAATGGACCTTAGACTTTTTCAAGAACTCTGCCTTGCCCTCATTTGAGCCTCAAAACATTCAGGCAATTAACAGAAGAGATTTTGTTATTCCCAACTTAACAATGAGAAAGATAAAGTGACTTATCAAAGGTCATGTGACTAGAGAGTTTCAGCACCCTGATAAGATCCCCATTATCCAGGAGGAGATTAGGTCTTGTTCTTATCCAGTTCTTCCCCTTCGGCATAAACTACTCTGATCTAATCACTAGAGCTTTGAGTCCCTGGCTGACTAGAATTATCCTGAGAAATATGTTGCATTTCACTGCTCTCTTGTTTCCAGTCTTGTTTGTGTTTTAATCTGATCAACCTAACTTGCTCCTTTAGAAGCCCATATCCCTGATTATTAACAATCCGCAGCCGTTAGTGCAGTGAAAACTTCTTTTATTTGGATATCAAGAAAAAGGCCACTGTGGTTCCTACTTTGCATTTGGCTGATAGAGAGTGAGAAGGCTGCAGATTCAAACCAGTTAGAGCAAGACTTATGATCCCACCTTTGTTTAAATTTCACAGTCCTCTTATGCCAAATTTTGCTTTAAAAATGTTTTTTTCTTGCATATTTGGATTGGTTTATTGCTTACTCACTTCCCAGCAGGAATTAATTAATACAATCATGATTTCATTCATCTGAGTTGTTGTTATTGTTGTTACTGTTTAAATGCATGCCTCCTAGGTAGCAGGCATTGTACTGGGAAATAAGGATACAGTTACCAAGTTAATGCCCTGGTTTGCAAAAAAATGTGTGGTCTTGAGAAGATAGAGGCATAAACAGTAACACGTTAAGTAGTAACCAGAAATGAGAACAAAAAGGGTCCCTAACTTAGTTGTGAGAAGTTAAGAGACTTCACAGATGAAACGACATTTGCACTGAGACCATGACAATGAATTGGCTTTATCCTGATAAAGAAATCATGATGAAAGCTTTTTCATAAATAAGACTTTTTTGTTGTTGTTAATCTGGCCATCCCTCAACTATCTGGGCATTGATGGAATATACTTCAAAATAATAAGAGCTATCTATGACAAACCCACAGCTGATATCATATGAAATAAGCAGAAGTAGGAAGCATTCCTCATAAGAACTAAAACTAAAACAAAGATGTCCACTCTCACCATTCTTTTTTAACATAGTACTGGAATTCCTAGCCAGACCAATCAGGCAAGAGAAATAAATAAAAGGTGTCCAGAAAAGAAGAAGTTAAATAACCTCTTTATGAAGTCAATATGATTGACTCTGTATCAATAAAATACTAAGGATTCTGTCAAAATATTCCTAGACCTGATAAGCAACTTCAGTAGAGTCTCAGTACACAAAGCAAAGTTCAAAAATCGGTAACTTTCCAGGCACCAACAGCATTGAGACCAACAATTAAATCAAGATGGGGAGCGGGAAGATGGCGACGGAGCCAGTCGGACTTTGAGAGTCCCAGTGTGAGTGAGTGAGTGAGTGTATGGAAAATTTTGTGTACATGTTGGTGAGTGAGTGGGCGTGTGAATGGCTGATTGAGGACTTGGGAGCAAGTGGCCAGGGCTCTGCTGGTGAAGTGGCCTGTGCCACAGCTGCTTGTCTTGGACACTAGTGATTCTTGGGAGGCAGAGGCCAAGTGCTTTTTTTTTATCCA
Source organism: Tarsius wallacei (assembly GCA_963574415.1). NCBI lineage: Eukaryota > Metazoa > Chordata > Mammalia > Primates > Tarsiidae > Tarsius > Tarsius wallacei. The sequence continues at coordinate 42,179 of CAUYQG010108462.1, forward strand.
ACAAAACCCTTTCTGGAAAGAAGATGCTGGAAGAGGCTGACTAAGTGAGGGCTCATGAGCAAGTGGCCAGGGATCTCCTGGTGAAATAGCTGGTACTGTAGTGGCTCTGCTTGGTCCCTAGTGCTTCCTGGGCTGCAAAAGCCAGCACCATTTTTCTTTTAACTGACAAAAGTCTTCCTGGCAAGAGGCAGCGGGGAGAGACTGCCAGCTCCAGGCTCTGTCTCACCACTGCAGTGCTTGGTTGAATACTGGCAGCAAGGGCTGTAGAGGGAGCCCAGAGACAGAGCCCACCGGAGAAGATGAAAAAGGCACCCTGCTGCCATCTTGAAAATGGGGCAGGAAAGTGCTATGACTAACTCACCCCAGAGCAACAGACCCCATCTCTGTGCCTGGTGGATCAACTAGTCAGTGGTTGATTGTGACCCAGAGGGAATATCCTGAAAGCACAAACTGCAGAGGGACCTGACAAGTGCTGAGTCTCAGGCACTCTACACCCTACCCAGTTGCAGGACAAAGTATGTGGCCAGAAAAGCATGAGGGAGAACTTTAAAGAAATAAGTGGTGAGTTTGGGGCTGACCCAACCACTTTCTTCCCAAACAATCTTCTGAGCATTAGACCCACACGACTGGGGCTGGTCTGAAAGCCATGGACTCCACTCCAGGATAGGCCTGGCTGAGGTACCCCTCAATCCTGCACCTCCCCACAAGAGGGGAGACCCCTGACCATAAGAGAGTGGGAAGGGAGGACTGCAGCCCCAGCCACCCCCACTGCCCTTTTTCCTCACCTGGCCCAGACACTTGAGAGAGAGTGAAAAGGGTGGAAGTGCAGGAGACAGCAGAGAAACAGATGAGGGAACAATTACAGAACCTGCCCAAAGAGGACAGGTTTTTGTTTCCAAATTTTTCTTGCCTATTTGTTATTTTTTCTAATTTTTTTAATACTCTTTCTTTGTGCATGAATATGTATGTGAGGGTTTGATCTGTATCATCCCCTTTTAAAAATTTTTCTCTTTTTTTTTTCTGTTTATGTTTGTATGTGAACGATTGAGAGTTAATATTTCAGGTTTTTTTTGTTGTTGTTGGTTTGTTTTGCCCTTTTGCTCTTCTGTTTTAGTTTAATGTGTGTGTGACTATATGCATGAGGGTAAAATCTAAATTGCTATATTTTTTTCTTTTTATCTCTGGGTTTATTTGTTTGTTTCTCATTATTTCTCTTTCTCTTCTCCATTCATTTTGTGCTGTGTGTGTGTGTGTGTGTGAGTGTGCGCGCGTGTGTGTGTTTGGTTTGATTGGTTTTCCCCAGTAGGTATTCTGACCTTTTTTCTCTTGCTGCCTTTAGGGTTTTTTCTTTTGTGCCTACTTTGTGTGGGCAAATTACTATGTGTCTAGGGGTTGGTCTTCTCATTTGATGTCTTATGGAGGTTCTCTGTATCTCTTGTGCTTGGCTGGTCACATCTCTGATGAGATGGGGAAAGTTTTCTTGGATTATCTCCTAGAAAACTTGCTCCAAGTTGTTCTCCAATTCTCTTTCTTCTTCTGGGATACCAATCAGGCATAGGTTTGGCCTCTTGATATAATCGCACATCTCTTGTAGGCTTTGTCTTTCTTTCTGTGTCTTCTACGTTTTCTACAGATCAGGTTAATTCCATGTTCTGGTCTTCAAGTTCTGAGATTCTTTCTTCAGCTAGATTAATTCTGCTTTCCATGATTGTCATCTTGTTATTTATTTCTTGGATGAAATTTTTTATTGCAAGAATCTCTGTTACAAGTTCTTTCAGTGTTGCATCTTGTCTTTCTTGAGTCTTATTCACTCTTTCCATCCATTCCCTAATCCCTGTCGTATTCTGGGACCAGTCATTGGTGACTTCCATTGTTTGGGCACCAAGATCTGATTTTTCAGGAGTTTTCTCTTTGTTACACATGAAATTGCCTGTGGGTTTCCTTTGGTTTTTCCTCATTTGTGACAGATATCTTGTTTTTCTCTTTAGTTCTGTCATTCAATGTCAGTGGGAGAGACTTTCCCTTCTGATGTTTGCTCAGCCCTCTATTTCTCCCTGATCCATGCTCTGGATTTGTTCTATTTTGAAATAGGATGGTGGATGGGAAACTTTGCTGTCTCTTGTAGTTTTTGAAATCTGAATAAAGTAGGGGATGGGCACTAGGATTCAGAAACTACTTGCAAATTACAATATGCACTTAGTGTGATATATGTTCCCTGAGACCCACTACCCATCACCACTCTATATGGTGATGCAAAACAGAAACCAATGCAAAAAACAATTGAATACACACACACAGAGAGACATACACACACTCCCCAAAACAAACTGGAATAACAACAAAGTGAAATAAAACAAACAATAACAGCAAAAAAAATAAAATAAATAAGAAAACTGAACACATATACACATGCCTAGCACAAAGTGAATGGAGAAGAAAAACAAAAAGACTGGGGGGGGGAGGAATTCAGATAGAACTCTCACACATATATTGACACACACCTTAAACTATAAAAAATGAAGATTAAAAAAACCAGGAGAACAAATAAGCAAAAGCAAGCCAACCGCAACAACAAAATTGAAAGATGAGCACTCAATCGTTCACATACACGCAAAATAGAAAACAACAAATAAAAAAAGAAACAAAAAGAATAGAAAAAAAGAAAAAATTTAGGGGGGTGCAGATGCAACTCTCACATACACATTCATGCACAAAGGAAAAAATATTTTAAAAATAGATGAACTAACAAACAGGCAAAAAAATTTTAAAAATTAAAAAAAAAAACAAAAACCCTGCCCTCTGGTGGCAGGCTCTGTAATTGTTCCTCTAACCCAGTCTCATCTGCAGAGCCACCTCTTTCACTCTCTCCTCAGTGTTGGGAGCAGGGAAAGAGGAGGGACAGTGGTGGTAGGTGGAGCTGCAGTCCTCCCCTCCCACTTTGCATGATCAGGGAGATCTCCTCTGGTAGGGAAGTGCAGGACTGTCTCTTCCCCAGGTATGTAATCATGGGGCTTGCCCCAGCCAGGTCTTTCCTAGAATGGAGTTCTATTGCGAATGATGTCCAGGCTACGCCTGGGTTTGTCCCTCTCAGTCATGGCCCAGCTGTGTGGGTCTGATGTTCAGAAGATTGCTGGGGGGGCGGGGGTTGGGTCAGCCCTGGACTCACCACTGATCTCTTTGGAGCACTTCCTCATCCTTTTCTGGCCACACCCTTTGTCCCGTGACTGGATAAGGGTAGAGGGTGGGGCACCTGGGACTCAGCATTTGTCAGGTCCCTGTGAAGTTTGTCCTTTCAGGATATTACCTCTGGGTCATGATCAACTCCTGAGTGATTGATCTGCCAGTGACAGGGATTTGGTCTGTTTTTCTATGGTGAGCAAGTCAGAGCTCTTTCCTGTCCTTCAAGATGGTAGTGGGGTGCCTCTCTTGTCCTCTTCCATGGGACTCTGCCTCTGAACTCCCTCTGCATCCCCTGTAGCCAGTGCCCTGCCAGGCACTGAAGTGGTGAGGCAAAGCCTGGTGCTGACAGTCTCTCCTGCTGCAGTGGTGAGGTAGAGCCTGGGGCGGTAGTCTCTCCCTGCTGCTTCTTCACAGGAAAACTTTTGTCTATTTAAAAAAAATGGTGCTTGGCTTCTGTGACCTGGGAAGAGGCAGGGACCAAGCAGAGAAGCTGCAGCACCAGCTGTTGCACCAGGGTCCTGGCCACTTGCTCATGAGCCCTCACTTAGTCAGTCTCTCCCTGCATTTTCTTCCCAGGGAGGGTTTTGTTGATTTTTTTAAAATGGCACTCGGCTTCTGCATCCTGGGAATCACTAGGGTTCAAGCACAACAGCTGCGGTACCAGTTGCTGCACCAGGAGAGCCTGCTCAGGGTTTCAAGAAGCAGAGTAAAGAATGAGCCCCCTTAGTACTCTTCAACATCAATCAAGCATTATTAAGGCTAATGAAACACTTATCCCACCTCAAATTCTGTACAGAGCAGTTCTCAAATCTGGATGTACCCAGGATGACCTAAAGAAATTTTTTAAAAATTAAAAAGAATACAATGCTTGAAGTCATTTTAAGATGAACTGAACTGGAATGTCTGGAGGTGAGGTCTGGGAATCTGTAGTTTATAAAATTTCCTCTTGTGATTTTGATATACACAGTGAGTGTTGAGAGCCTCTTCTGTATAATTAGAATTTGGATGCTTTCAGAGGTTGATGTTAAGGTTTCTTCCCTGCTGACTTCTGACATGTGCTGTCACACTAGAAATCTGAGGACTTGTGATTAAACCCACTTCTACTGGAAAAGCTTACTCAACTTTTGGGAATAAAGGAAACTCTATAGACAGAATTTTATAAGGGGTTTTATGCTAATAGGTTCTTGAAATATTCTACTCAATTTTCAGAAGGAAGTGACAATGGAATACACCTCACAAGATGTCCAGGTCTCTAGCGAGAGAGTTTGGGGTTGACAGCTGGTGCCAACAGAAGAAAAGATAGGAGTTAGTACCAAGACATGGTTTAAGTTAAAAAAGGCTTCCTAGAAGAGGTCAGGTTATAGCTCTAAGTTTCAATTAGTCTTTCTATAGTCTGCAAGCTTGTTGAGGGCAGAAATAATTTTTAATTTGTCTAAAATCTCTAGCACTTATGACAATGACCAGTGCAGAATAGGCAGTAGATAATTGTTTGAAGTGACTCAGGTACTGGAAAAGATGAAAGCTAAATTCTGGATTGCAGACCTCTTTCATTTGACCCATCATATAGCACAAGTTCTTCCATGGTCAAGGGGAATTTGACAATTCCCAAAACAATAGACACTTGTTATAATGCAACTTATACTTTCATAGACTACAAACTGGGGTAGGAATGTGATTATGACCCCATGGTCAGATTGTAGGAAGGATCTTGTTTGTTCATTAGTACAGTGACTAAATAGCTTAATTGTATGTTCCTATTATGTATTAAAAAATGATTATAGTGAAAGAAATTAGACCAAAAGAACAAAATTCAGCCTTCTTAATGTATTTGGCTTACATAAAATCTCCCAAATTGTGTGGACTAGTCAAAAAGTAGAAATTTTCTTTAGAGCATTTCTTCTTGTTCTGATCATCATAAATCTATTCCCAATTTTTGGTTTTAACTTTTTGGGCCATACCTCTTTCACCTACAGAATGTCAGAGGGGTAAAGTGATCACCATTATTTCTCTTAGCTCTCATCTATAACTCTGTAATCTAAGTTTTTGGTTCCTCTACCTGAAGTAATTTGACTGCTTCTGAGCTGGCTTTGGCCAAAGAAACTTCCTAATAATATTCTTATCCTAAATGTCCTTATTCTCTTCCACTCACCTACTTTAAAACTAATGTAACTGGCAAGTTCAAGCTATTGTTATGCGTTTGGGCCCTAATCCCAAAAGACAAAATCTTGAACACCATAATTCTGAATGTTGAAATCCCAAATGATCAAAATCTTTAAAGTTTAAAATTCCCAAAATCACATCCCAAAAGATCAAAATCCTGAAAATATAATTCTGAAAAAATAAGTTAAAAATGTTAAAAGACTTACATTTTCAAAGGGGATTTATTTAAGAAACATAAAAACATGACAGAACACTTTATAGACCATTTTGCACAATAAAATAGGCAATAATAATACACCATTCTTTTTCTTTTTTTGAGCTGGAATCTCACTCTGTTGCCTAGGCTGGAGTGCAGTGGCATGCTCATGGCCACTGCAGCCTCAACCTGTTGGGTTCAGCGATTCTTCCGCCTCAGCCATCCAAGTAGCTGGAACTACAGGTGCACACTACCACACCCAGCTAATTTTTCAATTTGTTGTAGATACGAGGTCTCACCAAGTTGCCCAGGCTGGTCTTGAACCCGTGGGCTCAGGCAATTCTCTCACCTCAGTCTCCCAAAGTGCTGAGATTACAGGCTTGAGTCACTGTGCCCAGCCATCAACATACCATTTTACAAGCATAAACACTTAGATGTACTAATGACAGTCACATGGATATAACACTTATAAGAAGACAAACTGCATTCATAATGAAATATCTTGCTTAACTGGGATAATCTGAAAAACTTAAGTCTCTTGACAAGAGTGGCCAAAAACTGAAATGGGTCACCACTGCATATACAGTTGCCCAAAGAAGTGAGATCTAGAGAAATTTTATCTTTCACAAGTACAGATGTACAAAAAAGATACCTCTTCGTTTATTAAGGAAGTTTTAATGTTTTTATACACACACATACACACACACACACAATAATTACACACAAAACCAAAGTTGTGATAATGCACTTTTATTAAGTCAAATTTGTAAAAAATAAAATGCATAACATGAATTAAAGCTCTCTGAAAATCCTTACAAAATGTATGTTTCCAGTATTGGAGATGACACTCACAAAGATAAAATGCCTAGCATAGCAAGTTGTAAGAAATAATGCTGACAATTTAGAACAATGGAAAAAAATATAAAAAAGAAAAAAATGACATATGAAAACATATATTACAAGGATAGATAATGGGCAACTGCATGGAGATAGTTGATAAGAGCTGGCCAACTTTCACCATCATTAACCATATTCTAAAGTCTTCCATTGTTATGAATTGCTGATTTTTTTTCTTTCAGGGCATGGCACTTCTCTGAACATGCTCATATTTCTTTTCTTTTTTTTTGTTGAGTTAGAGTCTCACTCTGTCACCCAGACTGAAGTGCAGTGGCCATTCCCGGCCACCGCAGCCTCGACCTGCTGGACTCCGGCGATCCTTCTGCCTCAGCCTTCCAAGTAGCTGAAACTACAGGTGCGCGCTACCACGCCCAGCTAATTTTTTAAAATTTATTGTAGAGATGAGGTCTCACCAAGTTGCCCAGGCGGGTCTCGAACCCGCGGGCTCAGGCAATCCACTCACCTCAGCCTCCCAAGGCGCGGGATTACAGGCTGAGCCATCGAGCCCGGCCCATATTTATTTTATATGTTGTGTTTTTCTTTTTGAATTCTTCTGTGATTTGATATACACTGACATGAATGCTCCCTATTAAATTTTCCCATCTTCTGTACCTTGTTTCTATGTTGTTTGGGGTATAGGGAAATCCATTCTACATGAACACATATCTAGATCACAAATTTGGTGGAAACAATATTACTGATGATCTAACAGTAACTCTGTGGTGTGTCTTCTTAACCTACTGTGCTCATAATTATTTTGGAGCCAGTCAGTTACTTTGCTGGCTTCTTTAAGCAAATCTGGCTTTCATTCATTAAAAGCTCCTGGAATTTCATCAGCTGGAAGAAATGCCAGTGCAGACAGATGACACATTATTAAACTGAAGTTTTCATTATTGCTGTATTGTATGGCCAATCCGCTCATCTGAATTTTTCACCAAATACATTGAGTTGAATGGAAAAAATAAAATATAAAGATTTATTGATAACACCTTGAAATTTACTTTTAAAAGCCTTAATAACACTAATTCCAAACCTGTTATTGTGGTCTGGGGATTCAGTCAGATGTTAGAGATTTTAGAATTCAGGGGATTTCAGTTTTAGGGATTTTGATCTTTGAGGATTTCAACATTAGGGAATATGGCATTTGAGATTGTGTCTTTCGGAATTATGGTTGGCACTGTTATGTTATAAATTTAGTTGTTAAAGTTGTTAACTAAATTACATGATAATGTATAAATTTTTGATATAGCTGCTAGTCTTTCTTTTTCTTTCTTTTTTTTTCTTTTGAGTTGGAGTCTCACTCTGTCGCCCAGGCTGGAGTGCAGTGGCACGATCACGGCCACCGCAGCCTCAACCTGCTGGGCTCAGGTTATCCTTCCACCTTAGTCTTCCAAGTACCTGAAACTACAGGCATGCGCCGCCATACCCAGCTACTTTTTTTGGTTTATTGTAGAACTGAGATCTTGCCAAGTTGCCCAGGCTGGTCTCGAACCCATGGGCTCAGGCAATCCTCTCACCTTGACCTCCCAAAGTGCTGGGATTACAGGCATGAGCCATACCATGCCCGGTTGCTGCTAGACTTTCAAAGAACCAAACCTCTAAATTGTTATTCATAATTTGATTCATTGTCATCCAATCAATATTGGTGACTCCTGAAAGAGCAGCTCTAGGTACATTGTGACAGAGGGTTTGGCAATGGCGAGGAATATAAAAACTAAGTGTGCATCACTCCTACACAAAACTTCATTGTGAAAGGACTGAGAGATTCTGAGAAGTTACCTAGAAAAGGATGCAGAGAGAAAGAAACATGTTCCAGCAGATTGTGAATAGAGGAAGGAGAATTGGACTGACTCAAGGTGCTGAGAAGGAAAGAGGGCTACTTCAACAGCATGTGAGGGCCTTTATACAGTGCCTGATTGTAGGACATAGTTTCAGTACTTTTGTGTGGTAATGTTTGAACATAATGAATAATAATACAAGAAAACAGTAAGATCGTTGTTCTAGGATATGGGGAACATGTTCGAATGCCTAAAATTTTTGAAAGCAGTTTTTATTTGGGGTTATCCAAAAAACAAAGAAATATTTATTTATAAACAAATACATATTTATTATAAGAAACCAATAAATCATAACTGATAAATACATATTTATTTACTATAAGGAAGTAATTCATGAGGCTGAGACATCCCAAGATCTGCAGTTGGCAAGTTGAAGACAGAACTGCCAGTAGAGTGCCCATCCAAGTCTGAAGACTGAGAACCAGGAGAGTCAATGGCATAAGCTCTAATCCACATCCAAGTCTGAAGGCAAGATATGACTGATGTCTCAGCTTGGCGATAATCAGAGAAAGATGAGACACAAACACACACACACACACACACACACACACACACATACACACACACACACACACACACACAGGGAGAGGGAGGGAGAGAGAGAGAGAAAATTTTCTCTTATTCAGCCTTTAGTTCTACTTAGGCCTTTAATAGACTGGATGGGGCCTACACACATAGCAGAAGGCAATCTACTTTACTCTGTTCACTTATTCAAATGTTAATCGCATCCAGCAACATCCTCACAGACATGCCCAGAATAATGTTTCACAAAATACTCGGGTACCCTTTGCCCAGGCAAGTTGACATATAAAATTAGCTATCACACTGGCTATGTTGATTGATATTTTGCTTTATAGCCAGGCAATGAGCTTATCAGACTTGCATAGAATTTGGCTCATTTCTAACCACAAATTCTAAAACTCAGCCCTTCTCTGGATTCCTTCTGAGGTAAAGGATTTGCTTCCACTAAAAAACATGATACAAGTTATTTCCATATATAAAATGATCAGATTAGCCACCCCAAAACTGGTGAAAAACTGAGGAAGAAATTTTCTGAATGAAAGTTTGAGAAATCAAAATATTCCAATAATATATACAGAACGAAATATCATATTTCTAGGACTATCTCATTTAGCAGCTGCCAGGAAATACTTATTGTTTTAGAGAATATATAAAAATAAAGACACGAGCAGTCTCCCTCTTACTTGTTGACATTACTGGGTTACTTTATTTAATACTCTTTTCCAAAGAAGGTATTTCATGTGCTTGTTGAAAAATTCAATTAAGGAACATAGTTGGAAACATGGACATACTTGGAAACATGGAAACAAGGAACATAGCAAAGACAGAAATAAAATAATTTAAGTTGTCCATCTGTTTTGAATTTTAGGATAGCCAAGATTTGCTAGATATATGAAGCAAGATAAAACACCTTTAGTTCAACTTTATTTTCATTGGTTTTGAACTTAAGCATTGTTCACTGTAAGTAGAAGCTAATAAATAGGAAAGACTTTAAAGGTAGCTTCCTATTCAAAATTGGGGGAGGAGAATTAATTGTATGTGTGTGTGTTCAAGTATGTTGTTTGTGAAGATGCAAAGATATTATAATATGTAAAAATATCTTACAGGGTAAAATTATGACAAAAAAAGTTTAGATTCAAACCCCACAGTTTCTCCCGTCAAAGCCTCCAAACCCTCAAATTCCCTAATGAGATATGTGGCTATGACTTAGTCAAAGTCTAGGACATTCACTGGACCACATTTTTAAAAATGTGATGTCTAGAGTGAAGGCACAGTACTGGGGCAAACACCCAATGCAGTCTTGCTTCTTTCCGTGCCTCTTCCACCAGAGTAAGGAGAAGGCCAGTCTGTTTCTTCATTCTTCATTTCCTGTAGGTATATTTTTCTCCCAGGATACAGAAATGGGAACCTTGCTTTTTCCTCAGCTTCTTTCTTCCGTCTTTTTTTTGAGTTCTCAGATAGTCTGGGTTGAACCACCTGAACTGGGTGGATTTGAGTAGCCCTGGGATAGGTGTCCCTCGGTATTAGAGGCAGCCTCTTTAACCAACCCCCTTCCTCGCAACCGCCGCCACCATACTCTCTTCCTCATTGAAAAGATTGGTATTCTGTGCACTGACTTTCTTCCTCCCATCATGTCTACAGTCAAGTTGTGAATGTGGGCTTGGTGCAAAGGCAGGAATAGTCCTCTCTGATTTCCTTGCTTAAAGGCTATAGGTAGCTTATGGGCAACAACCACTCACGTTTATCTATATCTTCCCTCACTAATACTGTTCATTTAAGTTTGCACCAATGGTCCAACTAGGAAAGTATTTTTGCTGGCTGCTTTCCTCCCTGCTTAACTACTTAACAAAGAATCTCATTGGAGTGGCTGGGATAGACTAGAGTGTAGGTATTCCTGGAATCTCTGCCCAAAGTACATCATAATATATCTCCAACATTCTCCAATGTGTGAGAGAATCTAAGTTTTAAAAACAGGTGAATAACTTAGTTAATTAAGCCCAATAGAGCGAGATATTATAGGACATATTGTGGGCAAGAATATATTAGTATGCTACATATTTACAAACCAAACCAAAAATTCCATCTCCTTGCATGTGAACTTTATTATTCTACTTTAAAACCTGCTGTAATGAGTACAGCATGTTATTTTCTCTTGAAAATATTTGGAATTTTACCCCTCTTAAATAACATAACAGTGTTCAAATAGTTGTATTTATATATTATATTGTATTGTGTTTCATTGTATTGTATCAAATGAGCAAACATCTGTATTAATATTGAAGGGTGTACTGGGAAAGATTACTGAGTACACTTTATTTTAAATGAAAGAACCGAGATGGAAGAAGAATACATGGATAAATGGCTTGTGCAAAGATTCCAGTTCACTAAGGCAGGTAAAATGAGATAGTACCTTGCTTCTTACTCAGTATCAGTAAGTCACAGCAGTTAGAAATGGACATTTTTAACTCAAAAAAATGATTTTTTTCTCTGCTTACACCATAGTCATGATTTTCAAAAAATATATATATTTTTTAATTTTTATTTTAAAGATGTGGGGTACAATTCAGGGTCAGGTATACAAATGTTCATTATGAAATATTTTTAATTGACAAAAAATTGTATCTATTTATGGAAGACCGTGTGATGTTTTGATCTACATATGCATTGCAGAAAGATTTAATCAAGCTAATTAGGCAATCCATTACCTCACCAACCTATCTTTTTTGTGGTTTAAAAATCGATACTTTCAGCAATTTTGATTATGGTCATTGAAAGCTGATCCTAGAGAACATACATTTGTTTAGCTGAGTTAGAAAGTATATCGTGAGGGTTGTCTGAACTCAAGGGTTTGAAACCAGCCTGAGCAACATAGCAAGACCTCATTTCTACAATAAATAAAAAAATCAGCTGGGCATGGTGGTGCATGCCTGCAGTTTTAGCTACTTGGAAGGCTGAGGCGGGAAGATCACCTGAGCCCAGCAGGTCGAAGCTGTGATGGCCGTGAGCATGCCACTGCACTCCAGCCTGGGAGACAGAATGAGATTCCGATTTAAAAAAAGAGAAAGGAAAGAAAGAAAGTATATTGTACAACAGACCAAATGAGGATTTTATTTTGCTGTATCAAAAAAAAATTAGGTCAGGCCAGGCACAGTGGCTCACACCTATAATTTCAGCACTTTGGGAGGCTGAGGTGGGAGGATTGCTTGAGCCCAAGAGTTCGAGACCATCCTAAGAAACATAGTAAGAACTCATCTCTACAAGAAAAAAAAAATTAGCTGGGCATGGTGGCATGCACCTGTAGTTCCAGCTACTCAGGAGGCTGATGGGAAGAATTGCTTGAACCCAGAAAGTCGAGCCTCTGGTGAGCTCTGATTGTGTCACTATGCTTCAGCCTGGGTGACAGAGTGAGACTGAAAAAAAAAAGGTCTAATCTGTGTTAAGGAACTAATAACTTCAGCAAATCAAATAGATTTGCATGAGAATTAATTTTTTAGAAATAAGATACTTCAGGAATAAGTTCTCAATAATTCCCTTTTTAGACTGAAGAAATTCTTTTATCTATTTTAAGTAGTTCATATTCTCAGAGGAAGATAAAACAAGTTTAAAGACACCACCAATAGCCACAATCTTTCTTTAAATATCTTTCCTACGCTCCCCAACCCCTCTCTCTATCACCTACACTTTTGTCTCATTTTCTTTTTTTTTTTCTCTTTTAATTTTTATTTTGAAATTGTGGGGTACAATTCAGGGTTAGGTATACAAATGTTCTTTGTGCAGGTACCCTTATTGATGAGGTGTGTCCCCCACTTCCCCAGGCAGATATCGACTACAATCACTCCCAGCTCTCCACCCCCTCCCCCCCTCCTGCAGTTTCCTGTTAATTTCAATCCCTTTCCTAATATAAAAAAGCATACGTATGATTATCGCAGCATTGTTCACAATAGCAAGAACATGGAACCAACCATATTGCTCATCAAAAGAGGACTGAATAAAAATATGTGGTACATATATACAATGGAATATTATGCAGCCATAAAGAACAAAATCATGAACTTCACAGCAACCTGGATGGAATTAGAGTTTGTCTCATTTTCTTTGCAGCATTTTTCTTCAGCAATGTTTACGTATCTTCGACCGTGAGCTCAATGGCATTTCAGTGGCTCAGGCTATTCAGGCGACCAATGACATCTATGGTGGCCTGAATGTGACAGAAAGTATAATAACCTTTCCTGATAGTATCATTGAACTTTGGCATACCCTGGGTCTCACAAAGGATATCAGTGAAGATTTGTTCACTGTTGTCACTAAAGGTAACATAGTTGTGACTTGTCAAAGACCCATACACACAAAAATGAAAAACAGCAAGATGTATTTACAAATTGCTTTTTATATTACTATTGATAAGACACAAAATACCTCTAAGCAGGCAATTTAATTTTCACTAGTGCTACATCAGTATTTGGATCTAAAACATAGCACCTTGGCCAGGTGTGGTGGCTCATGCCTGTAATCCTAGCACTCTGGGAGGCTGAGGTGGGAGGATCACTTGAGCCCAGGAATTTGAGATCAGCCTAGGCAACATAGTGAGATCTTGTCTCTACAAAAATATAATAAAATAAAACAGAACACTTTTAAAAAGTACTTTTTGGCACAGAAAATAATGATGCATGCAAAATGAACCGTTTGTTTACTATTACTCTTATTTTAGCCTGTAATCCCGCACCTTGGGAGGCTGAGGTGAGTGGACTTCCTGAGCCCGCGGGTTCGAAATCTGCCTGGGCAACTTGGTGAGACCTCATCTCTACAATAAATCAAAAAATTAGCCGGGTGTGGTAGCGCGCGCCTGTAGTTCCAGCTACTTGGAAGGCTGAGGCGGAAGGATCGCCGGAGCCCAGCAGGTCGAGGCTGCGGTG
>CAUYQG010108465.1:0-21301 GCA_963574415.1 Tarsius wallacei
AAATCAAAAAATCAGCCGGGCGTGGTAGCGCGCGCCTGTAGTTCTAGCTACTCGGAAGGCTGAGGCGGAAGGATCGCCGGAACCCAGCAGGTGACAGAGTGAGTCCAGTCTGGGTGACAGAGTGAGACTCCAACTCAAAAAAAAAAAAAAAAAAGAAAGGCAGATTTATTAAAGGAAAGATACATTGTAAAGGGCACAATGGGTAGGACAACACAAAAGTGTCTGCTGTCTGCTGCCCAGAGATTCACGAGAATCTTTAAAGTGACTTTTTACTGGCTTTTTGAATTGGTATTGCATTCAGTTGGTTCAAGATCCAAAGCATGTAAAGAATATACAGTAAAAGGTCTTTCTTGTCCATCTAATCCTTGTCCCTTAAACACCTTGTGATAGTTAATATTAAGTGTCAATTGGGTTAAGGAACACCCAGAGAACTGGTAAAGAGTTATTTCTGGAGCAAGGGTGTTTCCAGAGGAGTTTGGCAGGTAAATCATATTGGGTGAGGAAGATCCACCTTCAGTACAAGTGGGTACAATCCAATTAGCTGGGAACTAGATAGAACAAAAAAGCAGAGTAAAGAAGGTTTCTTCTCTCTTTGTTGAAACTGGGATACTCTTCACCTGATTTTGGACATTAGAACTCCAGGGTCTTTGAACTCCAGGACTTATGTAGACAGCCCTGGGTTTCCTGGGTTCTCAGGCCTTCAGTTTCAGACTGAGAGTTACACCATTGGTTCCCCTGGTTCTGGGGTCTTTGGACTTGGACTAAGCCATGCTATCAGCATCCCAGGGTCTTCAGCTGCAGTGGGACTTCACAGCCTCCATAATCTCATGAGCCAATTCTCCTTGTTAATCCCCTCTCATCTATCTATCTATCTATCTATCTATCTATCCATCCTTCCTTCCTATTGGCTCTGTCCCTCTCAAGACCACTGACAAATATACCCCTAGTCTTCTTTTCCAATGCTCTCAAGTTTATGCATATCCTTTCAGGATTATTTTATTCATATACATGACAGTATGCAGATCTGTCTCCTCTATGTTTTCTTTTGCTAAAATGGCAGTGTACTATATCTATGTTGATGGGAAAACAAACTCTATAAAATATTTCAGTGAGGGTTATTCTGAGCCAAGGAGTCTTGAGTAAGTGGTCCCGAGGCAGTCAGAATGTAACTTTGTTTTATACATTTTAGAAAAATGGAAGCTACAGGCAATCATAAATCAATACATGGAGATTATATGTTAGTTTGGCTCAGAAAAGTGAGATATCTTAAAGCTGGAAGGTTACAGGTCATAGGTAGGCTCAGAAATTTTTAAATTTGCAATTGGTTGAGGGGACAAAACTTTGTCTAAAAACTTCGAGTCAGTGGAAAGTCAAAATAAAGTTCAAGTCAAAATAAAGATGCTATGCAAGAGTCAGGCTGTGAGAGCAAGTGACAATATACTGGGTCTAAATGGCCCGTTAGCAAGACTGATGGCCTGCAGATGTGACTTAGCCCTTGCCTAGGATGGACTTTGGTCCTGTTTATAATTTGGTATCTTATTGTTACAGAGTTTGTTCTGCCAGTCATTTGATCTCTGTTTTAACGTTAATGCTGGCCAGTTGTTGGTTCTTAATTCCAAAAGGGAGGGCTTACAATGAGGCATCTGTCTTCCTGATTTATCATGGCTGGGACTCAAGGTTTCTCTGGGGTCCTTGTGGCCAAAAAGAGGTCTGTTAGTTGGTTGGAGGTTAGGGTTTTATTTTTAGTTTACACATATTAACTGCTTCTAATCTTTGAGCATGTTTCATATCATTACATCAAGGAATTGCTCATTCTTTTTTAATATATATATGCAGGTAACGAGCCACTGTTAAAAGTCTAGGCAAAACAGGTAAAACATATATATATATATATATATATATATATATATATATATATATATATAAATGTATCATAATCCAAACAGTTTCTATTGATGGACATTTAGGTGACTTGTAATCTTTTGCTATTACAAACAATGCTGCTGTGAATACTCTTGTACTTATGTTATTTCATATCTATGCCAAAATATGGTTAGTATAAATTTCTCAAAGGGTGTGTTCATTTGGAGTTTTAGTGAGGTGTGACAAAAGTGCCTTCTAGGGAAGTTATGCCCATCTGTGCTATCACCAGCAACATATAATGGTGCCATTTCCTCCACCTTTCCTAGAAATTTGTTATCAGACTTGTCGATATTTGCTATGGCTTGAAATTTGCTTTAGTTCTGGTTGCTCGAGAAATCTTCATTCCTGCATGTCATCTGAGATGGTTCTTTGCTCTTCCAATCAATTTTGCACGTGGCATTCTTTCAACAAATTTCTTTTTCTGCTCAAACTAACCAGAGAGTTTCTGTTGTTTGCAGCCAAGAACTTTGGTAAGATGTCTATGATACGTTGTTGAGAGCAAAAGCAAATTGAGGAATAATATGCATATGATGATTCTCATTTTTATAAAAACAAATCAAAACACAGTCTACATCCACATATGACACATGCATGTGTCTAGAGAAATGTCTGGAAGAACACAGACTAGACTTTTAACAGTGGCTCGTTACCTCTGGATAGAGCGGTTGAGAGAGAAGGTTAAGAAAGCATCTTAACTTTTCCCCTTATGCATGTGAATATTGTTGGATTTTTTTCAATAACCATATAGTAAATGTATATATATATATATACATATATATATATATATATATATCTGAAAACTGAATGCAGACTAGAAGATTTTAATTTCAATAATTGGAAGGTGTCAGATGTGGGATATCACTCTTCCCTTCAGGAAGGTACTAGGCTTGGTTTCTCCTCTGTGTACACAGATGAATTTCACCATCCATATGTATACCTCATTTATTCTGTAACATCAGAAAATAAAGTGTTCCATATAAGCACATATTTCAAATGTCTGAAGTCTATGACTTTAAGAGTCTCTCTGTCATTTTCATTATAAATATTTTGATAAAAGAAAAAATCTTTACAAAATACCTTTTCCCCTGCTTTTTAACAACTTATAGAACCTAGAGTCATCAACATGAACATTGATTATTTTCATTGTACAAGAAGGCTCTCCCCTTTGCTAACACACACACACACACACACACACACACACACACACACACACACACTCCCCTGGGAGTGATTTATCTTTGAACCACAAAGTCAAGGCTTTAGAATTATGCCTAAAGTAAATACCTAAATCTGAGAGAGAAAAAGCTTGGATTACTCTTCTTATGATATATAGCTTTAGGATATCTGTGTTAGTTGTTATAAGAAGGTTTTTCTTGACTGGGCTTTGTGGCTCAGCCTGTAATCCCAGCACTTTGGGAGGTCAAGGCGAGTGGATTGCCTGAGCCTGTGGGTTCGAGACTAACCTGGGCAACTTGGCGAGACCTTGTCTCTACAATAAAATAAAAAAATAGTCAGGCATGGTAGTGCATGTCTGTAGTTCTGGCTACTTGGAAGGTTGAGGTGGAAGGATCACCAGAGTCCAGCAGACCAATGCTGGGGTAGCCGTGGGTATGTCACTGCACTCCAGCCTGGGTGACAGAGTGAGACTCCAACACAGGAAAAAAAATAGAAGACTTTTCTTGACAGTGTATTGCTATTAGCTGTGTTCCAGACAGATGACGTGGCCCAATAAGGAACTGTATACAAGTGGTAAAATATAAAGAGGAAAGACTGCCAGTGTATCCTACCTATGCCATGTTGGAAACATCTCAAAAATAAACACAATTTCTTCCTTATGTGATATAATCTGTTGATATCTTCTGTTTTATGGTTGCTGTGGGGTGTTAGCCATAGAAATGGTGGCCCTGACTGTTGCCCATGGGTGTAGTCATTCATTCTGTCACTCAACATTCTCTATACCACACCTATATGTGCCAGGTATTGTCATTGGGAAACACAGATAAATACAATATGGCTTCAGCAATTTTAGCTCATCCAGAATTTGAACTAATCCAGATTTGGGGGGTTGGGAACTGCTTTCATGGCCTGTCTCCACGATACCCAGGTCCTGTGGAGAAGAGTTTAGGACTGGATGATTGTGAGGGGAAGAGGAGCCTGAGAGATCCGCCTAAGGAAAAAGGGGTAGAAATAAGAGGGTGAGTGGTCCCAGGCTGCCTATTACAGAGCCCATTCACAGGAAAAGTTGCATAAACTTTGGGAAATTGGCTAATAATATCAGTCTTACTTGAATCAGATTAAGAACATTGTTCCTCTACAGCTTACAACAGAACTCAAGACAGCACTGATGTTTTAGAAAAGTTATTTTGGACTTTAGACCTTCTGCTTTGCTAACCTACAGGCTAGAATCTCAGCTAAAAGGGACTGTATTATTGGAGGTAAGGCATGGGACTGAATCCTATTGTAACATCTCCAGAAGTTTTTAGACCGAGAGAAGATGTTAAGCAAACCTTTGCCTGTTGTGTTATCAAACACTATTTTCTCTCTCCCACATCATCTCTGGACACACCTTCCAATTATATGAATGACAAATCAGACCGACATCCATTTCTTTATATTGATTGGGCTCCATCAGGCCCAAAAGAAGGTCTTTTCCAAAGCAGCTGTTGGGCTGCACCCAGTGGATTCCTTGCAGCTAATGGAAATCCTTATGTAAATATGTACACATTTGTGCACTAGTTTTCTCTTTTCCTCTGGCTCTCCAATGAATGGTGACCTCTGACTTGATTTTCATTTTTCTCCTCATCCCGTGGTTCTGTCTACTGTGCTCATACATCCTGGGCTTCATATCCAAATACTGCAAAGGACATCAAAAGTGGAGGCCTTTCACAAGGTCTCTCTTTGGAGCTCGAAGGGAAGAGCTTGGGTGTCCTTTGAGGAGCCCTGATGATCAGAACACTACTTGCTTATCAAGAAGATGATAGATCACAAGTGCTGGTGAAGATGTGGAGAAAAGGGAACTCTTGCACACTGTTGGTGGGAATGCAAATTATTTGACCCAGCAATCCCACTACTGGATCTATAGCCAAAGGAAATGAAATCAGTATGTCGAATAGATTTTTCCAAAGGACAATAGATACATAAAATTTTAAGGCTAGAAGAAGTCCTAAAGACTATTTGGTACAAATCCTTCATTTTACAAATGATGAAATGGAGCCTTAAAAAGCTGAACTGTCTTGTTTTCATGACTAGTTAGAAGCAATTCTGGAAATAGAGCCCAGGTCTCTTGATTCCTGATCTGATATTCCTTCTATTATACCATATGTCCAATGACTTACTACCACTGTCCAATGACTTCATTCATTTCTAATTTATTGGGAAAGAAAGGGGAACTTACACTCCTTTGAAACCTCTACAAAAGGGCCTTGGTACAGAGACATTAATATGAAGTGAACCTAGTACTCTAACACAAAAGAAGGAAAGAAAGAAAGAAAGAAAGAAAGAACCACATAGAATCTCAATTCCTCTGGACCCCCACAACCCCACGTGTATGTTTCTCAGTTTGGGGTCAAGGTTCATGTCAAAAAAGTTTCCTGGCACTAGAGCTCCTTTGAAGCTTGGGGTAGGCCAATGTTTCCCTGGAGGCTGATATCCCCAGGAGAAAGCAACACAGTGCTCCAATCACATCAACAGATACCCGCAGCCCAGACACATTTAAGTCCGAGCCTCAGAATGCCAAAGCCAGCCATCCTGCTGCTCACTATAGTTATCTGAGGAAAAAAGGAAATAGGGCTGTTCCAGCCTTCCATTGTTCCCCTCAGGCTGGGAAGATTCCAGTGGTATCACATTTGTGGGTTTGCAACAGTCTTTGTGGAAAATGTAAAATTAAAATAGAAAGGTGTCTTGCAATGG
Organism: Tarsius wallacei; assembly: GCA_963574415.1. Lineage (NCBI taxonomy): Eukaryota > Metazoa > Chordata > Mammalia > Primates > Tarsiidae > Tarsius > Tarsius wallacei. The sequence goes on from CAUYQG010108465.1 coordinate 5,833, forward strand.
ATTGTGCAGAAAGTTTTCTTGATACAGTCTCCTAAAAAATCTCATCTGGCTTCCTAGTCATAGAGAATTTTCCCTTCTCTGAGTTATGGTATATTTTATCCATATATTTATTACAGGACTTAACACTCTGAATGTGCTATCAAAGACTCGAGATCAAATCATCTTTGTAGTCCCAGCTGCTAGTTCAGTGCCTGATGCACGGCAGGTTTTCAACAAATATATAAATATGATCATCCTATTTTGAAGTGGGAGACAAACTGCACTTTTTAGCATACTTTATGATCAGATCTTTCTTTTTCATTATTTCTCTACTGCTGGAAAAATTGCTAGGCATGTTGCTTCATATGAATCACATAACGTAGACACAGTCCAGCTTTTATGGGTATCTAGTTCTTTTTTTTTTACTATAAATATAAACACTGTAGACATTGGAGTTGAGATAAACCACATATGTACATACATGTGTAGATCATGTGTACATATGTTGTATGTATATATATGTGTGTGTGTGTGTGTATTTCTTCTAGCTGCAAAATATAGTACACATCCATTTCTGGAAGTAGGAAAAGGTAGGAAATATACCCCCTGAAAATTAGCTCTCTATAAAATGTTGAATAAAACTGAGAGGATAACAATATCCTCTCAGTTCCACAGTTGGGATCATATGAAAGGAAGGAAAATTTCTCAAAGGCCCATAGCAAGGAAAATTTCTCAAAGGCCCAGAAAAGAGCAGAGTGAAGGCAGTAAACCATAGCTGTCCTAGGAATGTTTATAAATATCTATAATCAAGTCAGATTTTAACAGATAACCAGGAACAGGGGCCTAGGTCTTGTCCCTTTGCAAGGTGGGGAAATTTTAATTGACCCTGTTAGTATCTTAATAAAAAGACTATGTTTATGAAGCCTGATATGGAATGGCACAGTCACGTGGTGAGGCTTTGTGGTTAGCTCAGCTCACCTGGGAGGCAAGAGGTTTGCTCCTGCCTACAGCCTGAGCTCCACATGACTCAGTCCAGGCCTTTGCTCAGTCACTGATCAATAAGATGTTAAGGACCTGCTGGGTTTCCAGCCAACAGCTGGAACTGCAGAAAATACTTCCTCAAAGGTCAAGGGTCAATTCCACAAACAATAGATGAGCAAGACATAATTGAAAGAAAGGCAACAAAGGTATGGGTATTGGATAATCAGAGCTATGCCAACTTGGCTTCTAGTCTTGTGGCCTCTTGTGCATTACTGCTGCATGTGAAGTCATACAGCTTCTGTGTGGGGTCTCAAATCTCTGCCTGTGCAACCCACCAGACCCTCACAAAAGGCAATGTGTAATGTGATATAAGAGAAGCATGGTATAATCAGCTTATCTATATCTGACATGAGAATCAAAGCAAAGTCTTAGAAGAGAAATAATCAAGAGTACAAAAATTAATCTTCTCTAAGAGAAATAGTTGAGATAAATTGAGACGGAAAAAGAAAAGCAAGCAAAACAAGATCAAATGACTTCTTTCACCTGTCTTGTTTTCATCAACTTCAAGGCATGCAGAGCTTTAAAAGCATCCACCTAGGAAGCAATCAAGGCTATTGAATATGGTGATCAAGAGCACGGGATATGACCTTAGGTAAAATTATATTCAGATCCCGGATCTGCTTTTTGCCAAGTAGCAAAATCCATTACTACAAACAGCAGTGTCCTTGTTAGGAAATTAGAATAAAACACCTACCTCACAGGATTGAGGAACAAATGAGCAGACAGAGGTGACAAACTCAGAGCATTGTCTGGTCCACAGTTCACTCAATACATTGTCTTTTTATGAAGACAGCAGGAAAACTACCATTGCCTTTGCCATTGTAGGTTGGTGCCCAAGTTGTCTTCCTAGAAACTCTGGTCAGAGAAACATCAAGATTCTCCTGCTGAGAATACAAGCTAGTTCAACTTTTGTGGAAAGCAGTGTGGTAATTTCTCAAAGAACTAAAAATTGAGCTTCCATATGATCCAGCAATCTCTCTTCTGGGAATACACCCAGAGGAAGATAAATCACTCTACCAAAAAGACACCTGCACACACATGTTCACTGCAGCACTATTCACAACAGCAAAAACATGGAACCAACCCAGACGCCCATCGAAAGTGGGTTGGACAAAGAAAATGTGGTACATATACACAATGGAATACTATGTAGTCACAAAGGACAAAATCATGGCCTTTGCAACAATATGGATGTAGCTGGAGACCATTACTCTAAGTGAATTATTGCAGAAACAAAGAACTAATTATGTGCTGCATGTTCTCACTCATATGTGGGCCCTGATCACTGATCACACGAGCACAAGGGTGGGATCAGAAGACACTGGACACTGCTAAGGGAGGGAGAAGGCATGTAGCAACATACTGGGTACCTTGTCCACTATCAGGCAAAGAGGGTTAGCTAAAGCCCAAATTTTACCTGCATGCAAATTACTAATGTAAGAAACCTTCACTTGTGCCCCAAAACTCAAATAAAATAAAATTAAATAAAATAAGATTCTTCCATCGACACCTCAGAGTCAAGACCACGCATGTATTTGTCCCTGGGAGCCTTTGGCCCCTTTCACTATTAACACAAATGCACATATCCAAGTCATGAAAAAGAGAGAGTCTGGTGACAAGAGAAATGGATCTGGGGATGTAAAAACATAGGGGACATGGCCTGATTGATTCTTGAACACGAGGGCTCTCCTCAAAACCGTAATGGTGGCTTGGGTGTCTTCACCTCAGAAAAACCTCAAACCATCACAGACACCTCTGCTCTGACAGGTGCCGTGGGAAAACAGGAAGGTGAGGAGACTCTCTGGGACTTGCTCTTCAGCCAAAACTAACCTCCTAGCAACTCGTCCCACAGACTCTCCACCTCACTACACACACCAACCTGCTTCCCCACATACCTTCTTCTGGGACCCCACATGGCCCTACTTGAGTGGTTGCACCCATACCAAGGCTGGGAAGGGGGGGTTGCTTGTGGATGACGTTAAAGCCCCAAATGGTGAAGAAGCGCAGGGAGTGTTCAGGTGAAGTCTGTGTATATTTGTGTCAGAAAAGCATCAGCTCAAAGTTAGAGCCCTGCCTCTCCAGGACAGAGATGAGAGAACAGAATCTCCCTCCACAGAGCCCTATACAAGGTTTGCAACTGGCACACTGCTGAGAGCCACCACTGTGGGCCATTACTGGTGGGAACAGGAACATGTCCTGGCCCTCCTATGACCCAGAAGCCTCACTGATGGTAAGGCATTTTTGCCCTTAGTTCTGTCCCTATCTGTTACCAAAACTACAAAAGATATGCTTTGCAGACTGTGGAAGCATCCAGGGCTCTTCTCCACCCAGAACCTTTATTACACAGGGTCACTCATTGACTCTTCTGCATCAAGCCCAACTCCATGTCTGAAAACAAACAAAAAACCCAGAGAGTCTGTCCTTCATGTGATACCTCTTTTCTTTGGAGCAGCCAATTCTGTGCAGGAGACTGGATTTGACATCTGTGATTCCCAATCCTTTGCTGTCAATGACTGATTTTATAGCAGTGCCACACTCCCTTCCCGTCCAGCCACACACAAGGCCTCCCAAAACGCTGCCCAGTATAGACAGCAGCCTCCAGAGGACCTGAGTACTCCAGGGAACTACTGGAGTACTGATGTTTGTGACACAGCAAAGTCTGAGCTTGGGCCCCCACAAGAATTGATAACGACAGCCCTAGACCCCACTGGTGTCTCCATTATGAGGCTGGTGGGCCCATTCATCTCACAATTTCCTTTTTCTTCTTTTCACGGTGGTAGTGGTGGAGGCAGTCTGAAAGATCTCCTGCCACAGTTGTGCTGCATGGCATTTGGCTTTCTTCTTCACAAGAGCAATGAATTAACAATTGTTTGTCCGGGGGCTCTCCTGCTTCCTCTTTAGCCTACTGTGTTTCAAGGTCAGAGGTGGAAGCCTTGACCTTGGGAGATTGAAATTCTGCAAGGACCTTGGAGACAAGGACACTTCCATTTTCCTCTCTTTCCTATTTATTTTTCCCTCCATCAGCAATAAACCCTGTGTTTAGTGAACATTTGGTAGGTAAAACTAGTGGATCTTCTTTAGAACCAACTCTAGAAAACTAAGAAACTGGAACAGTTTTTGTTTTCTCCTGTTTCTCCTGTTTGTTTTTTATTTTTTAAGAGATTGGATCTGGCATGTTGCCTAGGCTGGTCTTGAACTCCTGGCCTCAAGTGATCTCCTGCCTCAGCCTCCTGAGTAGCTGGGACTATAGGTGCATGCCACCACACCCAGCTATTTCCCCTATCTTGTTCCCAGGCTTCCCCGGGTATTTGTTTTCACTATCAATTACTCTTCGCAAAATATCACCTGAAAATAGCTTGGAATGCCCTTCCAAATAAGGCTCACTCACCTTAGACCCTTCTAGACACCAAACTTAGATTCAGACGAATGAAACCAAGAGCACAATCTCAGGCCACTGTAGGACCCTTTCCAAGGAAAGTGGGAATTTCTAGAAGTGCTCTGGGCACCTGTCTGGGTGGCTACTCACTCAGCCCAGCTTCTCTGGGCCCCTGACCAGCTAGCTACTCCAAGCCACACCCACAGGATGGAAACACCCACAAGATGGTGCATGCTCTGACCTGGGGCTTGGCCAGCTCTGGGGGGCTAGGGAGATAGGACAAGGAGACAGGTATGTCAGAGGCAGAAAACCTGCACTGGGAGAAGAGAAAAGAAGTATATGGTTCTGACGGAAGGCCCAGGCAGATCACTGGGGTCCTGCGTGGACTTTGAGCCTTTACTTCCCCCTGTCTCTGTCTCCTGGTTCCTCAGCCAGCCTTCAGTTCATGGGAGGCTGTGGCCGCTGGAGCTGGCGACCAGAGGGTTCCACCGCAGCCGCAGCGTGTGTCACTCCCCGCTCCCCCGCCACATGCACATGCCAAGCGGCTCGGCATTTCTTGGCTCCTGAGCCTGCCCATGGAAGGTGACTGGGAATGCAGACTGTGGAAGGAAATGACAATATTCATTGTTTGGATTAAATATTTTTCTTGGCTTTCCTGCTGTTTGCTGAATTTCTTTTTTTTTCCCCCATTCCCTCTCCCTCCTCTCTCCTTCCATCCCTCCCTCTCTTCCTCAGCAACCAAGCACACAGAAATTCTGAGGAGGAAGCAGAGACTCCCAGGATGAGAAGAGTTGTTAAAAGAAGGCAAAGTCCTTGACAAAGCCTTTCCCATTCTGATGCCACATCAGGCTGTTGACATAGATGAAAGCCCTTCACTTTGGGGCAAGCCTGAATCTACATTTCTTTGAGTTTTCCTAAGTGCTCATAGAATATAACTCACAGAACTTGCTTTCTCTCTTTCACTCTCTCTTTCATATATATGCAATACACATACATATGTTTGTATATGTAAGTAGATATATACATATACACAGATGTATGAACATATATACATATATATGTAGTACATATATATGCCTCTCTTTCTCATATATATCATATGTATAATAATTAGTAATATATAATATGTATATTATAGATATATAACTTAGGCATATGCATTTATTTATTTAATTAATTAATTTATTTATTTCTTTTGAGTCGGAGTCTCACTCTGTTGCCTAGGCTGGAGTGCAGTGGCTTGCCACAGCCTTGACCTGCTGGGCTCAGGTGATCCTTCTGCCTCAGTCTTCCAAGTAGCTGGAGCTAGAGGCATGTACCACCATGCCCAGCTAATTTTTTTAAAAATTTATTGTACGGATGAGGTCTTGCCAAGTTGCCCAGGCTGATCTCTAACTCTTGGACTCAGGTAGTTCTCTCACCTTGGCCTCCCAAAGTGCTGGGATTACAGGTGTGAGCCACTGCACCTGGTATGTTTTTATTTTATGCACAAAAAATTTCTCTGAAAGCTCCAAGTATAAGGAGCAAACCTAAAGATGAAACTGTTTTGACAAACCATCATATAGAAGCAAATGCTATTTGTATTGTATAGTTGGCATGTGCTATACACTACAAGGTTTGTACACATGATCTAATTGAACTCTCACAGTAACCCAGTTAGGTAGGGACCATTATCATGTCCGTTTTACAGATGATAAAACAAGGACCAGAGTTGTTAAGGAATGTGTCTGAAGATGTCCAGCAACTGTCTGACGCCCTGGCCATCCTGATACGCTCACGCTGCCTCCCACATTCTTATCATGTCTTAGTGACATGCCTCACTCTACTCCCAAGTACTGCACACCTGGACCAATCTCTCACTGAAACTGTGAGCATCGGTAGCCACCTTCTGTTCCAGGAAATGTCAACGTCACAGAAATCTATGAGAAATGTATCACATGAGATATTTAATAGCAAAACATCTACTATGAGCCAAGCATGGGGTCTGCTGCTGGAATCCTGGGATATTTAATCAATACATATTTTGTATGTCTTTTATGTACAAGGCTCCACGGCAGGTTCTATGCATAGCAAAGTATTTGCCTTGAAGAAGCTTTCATGGTGATAGCACTGAATAAGGCAGAGTCTGAACAACACCTAAGATAGCAACAAAGAAATCAAAGCAAATGGGGAGGGGGGCAATTCCCAGAGTAATTAACAGCTCCACTAATAAGAGCTATAGAAGAGCAGAAAGAGGAGGGAGGTGGGGCATTTGAGAAAGGCTTTATTGAGTGCCTGGGATTAAACCTAATCTTTGAAGATTGGGCAGACAAGTGGGGAGAATAATCTCAGTATCAAGGCCAAGGATAAGCCAAATTTTCAGATGCAAAAATAAAATATATCTGTGGTTTTCTGTTTTGAGTATTAATGACCCAAGTTTGGAACTAAGTCAAAATCTCTATTCAGAGGAATTGGGTCTGTATCCTGAAGACAATAGGGAACAACTGAGTTTTATTTTATTTATTTTTTTTTAGCAGAAGAAAAACATGATAAAAGTTATGCTCAAGACTGAGGTTGAGGCAAGAGATTGTCTGAGCCGAGGAGTTCGAGACCAGCCTGGGCAACATGGTAAGATTTTGTTGCTACAAAAAATTAAAAAATAAAAAAAAGTTATACTCAAAGGTTGGATCTAGAGACAGTATAGGGAATGTTCAGGAGAGATCTGGAAGGACTCGGAGCAGGTAGATGTTGAGTTCAAGCATTATGAACTGAGAAGAACAGGACTGGCTGGTCAAAATGTGGAAGAAGCAAAAGCAGATGGGAGGGAGATTGTAAAGGAGAATAGTCAGGACTTGGGGCATGGTTCCATTTGGGTAGAAGACTGATGGAGGTGAAGGTTTGGCTATGGCATTTGACAACTCAAAGCATAATATGCTTTTCTTTAAAAAAATTTGATAATTGAACAACTAGTTAGTAAGAAACCTTTCCACAATCAAAGGTCTGAGTCATGGGAGGTAGATCTCGACCAGGCAAACAGTTCTGTCCTCTCTCACCATGGGAAGCTCCACACATTTTCTTTTTCCGTATATGCACACAGGTCTAGAGGATCTCAGCACATTTTCTGTCCCATCCAATTTCAGTCAGGCTTTCTCCACAACTTACACATGGCTATTTTATCACCCCCAGCAATATTCAGGTCCAGTTGAGTTGAGAAATGGCAAGAGGGAGGTGTCATATTTATTCTAGAATGTTCTCTTGCCAATAGTCTTGTTTCTTTTTGCTTCCGTCTAATGTTTAGTTCCTGTGTCTATGGACAGTCCAATTTGTGTGGCTGATCATTGTGGATCTGATCCTCAACCTGCCATGCCATTCCAGGTTGTCAGCCCAGCTGTTCTGTTCTCACTTAACTGGTTGGTCCATCCAGTCTCACTTTCACCCATATGGAACCCATTTTCTGTGCAAGTGTCTTGTTTACACTCCCTTTATCGACAGGACGCTTGTCTGTGTATCTTATCCACTCATCTGCTGATCGACTGCATCTGTTTCACAACATGTTCTCTAGTCCTGTTTTCTTGGTCTCTGATCCTTGCTAAGCAGAACCCATCAGCACTTCTCCCTTCCATTCCTCCTCCTGGCTTAGATCTTGCAAAGCTCAGGGAGGGGTCCTAACAGGTCACAGCACTGCATGTTCATCTCCTACCTGCATTGTCTAAAAGTCTCTCATTCCTAGTTTGTGTTATTTATGTGTTTGTTTTTAATCTTCCTACCAGTATAAGAACTTGGACTTTATAATCAGGCTGCCTGGTTGGTCCCACACTTGCTAGCTCAGGAGCTTTGGGAAGCTAATTAAATTCCCAGCCCTTCAGTAAAACAGGGGTGGTAATGATGGTAATAATTCCTCATAGTGTGCACCTGGCATACAATAAGCACTCACTCATGTCATTAAATGTACTGTGCAACCAGCAGGCGTTCTTTTGTTTCCTGAGCATAGTGAGCCTGGACACCCTGAGTATCAATGTTTCCCTGTCTGTGAAGGTGGAGTGTTGCCCTTCCAGAGTGGCTAGTGAACAACCTTGACACCCTTCCTCTTTCTTAACTATGGTCTGTAATCCCAGGGATCTCGTCACTTACCTTGCCCAACTATGAAGCCAGAATGACTAAGGTCAGTTATCAGAAGTACGTCATCATGTCTCTTATGTTCTGTTATTGATAGTTGAGATATGGCAGCAGTGGTGTGTCCAAGTTTATCTTAAGTCCCCTGGTCTCGCCTCTTTTCTCATCATCCTCACCTCCATGCTGAACTCTTTTCCCCCCTCACAACTCAGAGCCAATGTAACCATCCCTACCATAGTACCTGCATGTTTGCCTGCTCCTCTGGAAAGCAGGTGATCTATTAGAAGGACAATGACTAATCTGTATCTGCAACTAACTAAAAGATAAAATATTAAGGCAAAATATGACTATAAGCGTGAGATGTTTGGCATTTTATGATCCACATTGGGAAGACAAGTATTAGGAGGACATTAGGAAACATGCGTCACACCCCCAATATGATCCAGTGGAGGTAAAAACCTATGAATCAAAATCAGAAAAGGCAGCTCTGTGAATCAGGGCATTTTCTGCCTAGGGGAACTGACACAAAACATGTGAGTTATTTGGTGAATTTATCAGCTTTGCTCCTCTACTAGTTATCAACCTAAAGAATTCCTAGGAATTCTGTTTGGAAAGAGGGGACATGAAGAGGAGTTAAGGAAAGCAGGAAGCAGGTCTCTGAGGAAGCACTAAGAAGTGAAAAGATCATTGACTTCTGACATTCAGTTACTTGGCAATTCTAGACAGGGCTGGTCCTGGAGCTGGGCCCTCAGGACATGAAACCGGGGCAGGTGAGACCTGGCCAATGAGCTGGGGCAGGCTACAGCATCCCCGTCTTAGCTACAGTGTCATCAGGGTCACAAGTTGTCCCAAAGCCATAGACCATTTCTAGAACTCTAACAGCATTTTAGACATGCACCACCAAGTTTAATATTTCTCACATTAGAATGACTTCAGTTGAATCTAATCTCATTTTTAATTAGTCCTCACATCGCCTGGTGAGGCAGATTAATATGATTATCCATATTCCACTGATGAGGAAAATGAGACAAAGGGCCATGCCCCAAGGTCACTTGGGGAATGAGCAATAGAGGTGAAAATTAAACTTAAGTATTTTAAACTTCCAAACCAGCACACAAGGAAAAGGACACTGGGGAGTCGGTTTCATCTCTGTTTGTTCAAGATCTTTCACATCTGGATAATGCATGTTCAGTTTGCTACTTGGTTTCTCTAATTATAAAATAAATTAAAAATAAAGTACTAATTCTAGCTCTGAACCCCAATATTCTATATTCAATGCATAAAAAAATTCCCAAGGAATACATGACAAGAACAGCCAGAGAATTAAATGAGCATCACTTAGCCAAATGTGAATATTTATAAACTGCTTATGAGATGTTTACTTTTAAATTAGATCGTGTGTGCAGAAGTATAAACACAAAAGAATTGAACACTACACCTGCCTGCTAGAAGCTGGTCTATCAGGACACTCCAAACAGGTACACCAACAAAAATGCACACTTCCAAATAGCACATCTCCAGCCATGGAGGCAGGAAGCAGGTATTTCTGTTTCCCACAGATGTTCAAGCAATGTGTGCTGATAAACTGTTGGCTAAGCTTATTTCAGAGGTAACTGAGATATTAATGTGAAAGGTATATCCATGGTATTGTCGTCCACTCCCCGTTCCAATCCTGCTTACTTCGTCTTCAACTCCTTTGTCAACATTGAACCCAACAAACATTTACCATACTACTATAGACAGAGTGTTGGATTTAGCCTCTTTTTTGGTCCCTTTTCTTTCCACTTCCTCAGTTCAATGAGGTGGCTATTATATTAGTTCAGGTGAGAGGTGGCAATATTCTGACTTCTGAAGTCCAAATTTGCCCGCCATGATTTCTTTCTAAATTATAAATCCTATCACCTTTTGTCTCTTACAGAGATACTTAATGCTCATCAGATATCTCTGTGCTTTCCTGCTTTCCTTAAAGTGGGCTTGAGGTCATGTAAACATGCCTGGTAAATGGGAAGACAAACAGAAACAATGTATTACTTTCCGTTCAAGGGACCCAAGAGTTACTGGCCTCTCTCTTTACTTCTCCTGTCTCCTTGGAAGCAACGGTGGAGACCACATTTTGAAAGAACAGAGAAATAAGATGGAAGAGATGCACAGCTGCCTTAGAGAGTTATACCAGACTTTATATGAGTGAAAAATAAAACTTTTTTCATGTTCAATCACTGACATTTCAAGGTTAATTTATGACCACAACCCATCTTAATTAACTCATAATGTTCTAGTTATTTAATTTAATTTTTTTAATTTTTTTTTTTTTTTTTAGTTACAGTCTGACTCTGTTGTCCAGGCTGGAGTGCAGTGGCATGCTCATAGCCACATCAGCCTCAACCTGCTGGGCTCAGACAATCCTTCTGCCTTAGCCTTCTAAGTAGCTGGAATTTCAGGTACACGCCACCATGCCCAGCTAATTTTTTTATTTATTGTAGAGACGAGGCCTCACCAAGTTGCCCAGGCTGGTCTCAAACCACTGAGCTCAGGTATTCCTCTTGCCTTGGTCTCCCAAAGTGCTGAGATTACAGACTTGAGCCACCACACCAGACCTCTATTTATAAGCCCTCATTGTATCAATACTGGCTATAGGATAATGCACAAGCTCCTTAGCTTGGCATACATGAGTTTTAATGATCAATGGTTTATTTAGCCCTTTAACCTTGAATCATTCCACACTTCTTTACATTCCTCAAGGTTAGCTTCACTGAGCAAACTAATTTTATGTTATATATCATTGATATTTTTGGGTTGTCTGTTATATGGCATTATTGCAGTAACACCTGACTAATACAGAGATTAGCATCAGAAGTGGGATGCTACCAAAACAAAACAAACAAACAGAAAACCTGAAATGCGTGAGACTGCCTCTGGAATGGAACAGTAGGAAGCAAAGGAACTGTTTTAGATGGCTTGAAAAATGATGTCCTTTATTTATGCAGTAGTAAAATACATGATAAAATGTTTTGTGAAGTTTCTATGAGAGAAGTTATATTGTTGGATTGTTGACTGTTATTACTTGCAGGTTAAAAACTGTAATGTCCTGCTGGCTTTGAGTAGAATGTCTTTGAAGAAGAATGTTACTAGGGATAGTTGGTGGTTATCCTTGTTTGATGAGTGTTGAAAAAACAGATGAGCTCAGAAAAGGTTTTGCTTTGCCAGTCGAATTGATGAGGAATATAAAATATTAGAAATTTTAGGACTTGTAGTACTAAAAAATAAAACTTTTTCAGCTCCAGCCAATAAAATATAAAGGTTAGTATTGACTTGTGTTAGAAAGGGCTTTTAAGACTGAAGTTAAGACAGCATTAGGCAAAACAAACAAATCAAGAGATGGACAATTATACCACTTTTTAGAAACTTCAATAGCATTAAAGTGGCACATAGGAGATCCTCATAGTTTACAAAGTGACTATTAGAAAAGAGACTAAGAACTTTGTCTAAGAGAAGATTCATAAGCACAGAATACATACAATTAAATCTACAGAGGAAGGCACTTCTTGAAAAGAATTGAGAGTATAGCTCTTGGCTATGGATTTGACTGGAATTAAATATGTACATAACAAATAAAGTTTGTGAAAGCTAACTGACAAAAATCACCATCAGCTTGGATTTTAAAAAATTTACTGTTAAATCACATAAAGAAAATTTTGGGTCCCCTATACTCTACAAGGAGAAAGCAGGTTAAGAAAGCTGCACAGTTTCCCAAATGCAGATGCTCTCCAATGCTGTCTTTATGTGATCAAGAGGATGATGGAAAAGGAAGGACTTCTAAGACAGCAGAGGCAAAAGCACGAAGAACAGTCAACTGGCAAGATGTACCCAGGAAGAAACCAAAAGTTACTAAACAAGAAGGGCTCCCTACTCTCACAGTCACGATTTTACAACTTTTGCTCAAAGAAATTTCAGAATTGCTGTGGGTCAGTGGCTTTTATGTGCCTCTCATTATTCCCTTTGAAAGAAAATATTTATTGTAATTGTCTCTTTTCTGCTCTACTTTGCGCATGGAGTGAGTGTGAGGCAGGGAGCATGTGAATTTAGTATGTGAGACTCCAGATTAAGAGACGCTACTTTGTAACCTGATACAAATCATGAGATTCTAGCTTTCAAACCTGATCCCATGACTGGATCAGAATTTTGGAATACCTTCAGGTAAGGTTGATTGAATTTATTTAATAAGTGCTTGTGACTGAAAAGGCTGACTAGTAGATGTTAGTATTTGTCCTTAGTTCTTTTTACTCTCCCTTCCTTTGTCATGACTTCTCTGCAAGCAGAGGATAATTCCATTTCCTACTAACTTTGGTCTTAGCCATGGGGTTTGCACTGAGTGATGGAAACATGAGTGTATGTGACACACGCTACACTTGACAAGAAGTTTTAAATGTGTTATTATGCCTTAGCACATCCTTTTGTGCTTATGCTATTCACCATGAAAAGAACATGCCTTATGTAGTTACCGGCCCTGAAACCCTAAAGTCTGGATCCCTGAGGGAAAGACAAACAATGGGCTCTTGAACCCAGATCACAAACTAAAACAGAGCCACTTTAGCCAACCTGTAGTTGCATGAGTGACACATTTTGTTATGAAGCTATTGATATTTGTGTATTAGTTATGCAGCATTATAACAGAAAAGCTTGATGACTACTTTACATCTTTGCCCTTCACATACACCTATTTATTCTTCAAATCTAGTTCAGATGGTCAACTATCTGTAAGTTATTTTCTTTTCTCTGCACTCCCATATGCCCTTGTGCCTATCTCTGTGTTACTAGATTGCACTCATTGGATGGCAATATGGTTTTTAAAAAATCTCTATTGTAAGAACTTCTTATCCATTTTTGTAATCTAGACACAAAGTAGGCACTCAGAAAATATTATTTTGATTGAAGAAATAGACCTGAAGGAGTGATTATAGGTTTAGAACTACAGTGTAAGCTGAGGAGGAGGAGGAGGCTGTGGCATTTCTGCAAATCTTAGCCATTGGGGGAAGTAACAAACTTTTAGATTGAGAAATGCTATGAGCTATGAATCTCATACCAAAAAGCTGGACAAATTTGTTTTCTTCATGTATTGGAATTTAGAGCCTTCGTTTCTGTAGCTAAGCTTGGAGAGGTGGGAAGATGCTTCCCATGCATGAAGTATTGTACATTCCTGGGTTAGAACATGTTTCCTTTGGGGGTTGTTGTGGTTTCTTTTTTTTCTCTTTTCTTTTCTCTTTCTTTCTTTCCTTTTTTTTTTTCCTGCTTTGGAAGCATCTAACGTTTGCAATAACAATAACAACAACAAATATATGAGGCTGGCCCCATATGAATCAGGAGAGAATTTGTACATGCTGTGGGTGTGGGGGGTGGGGAAAGAGGGTGGGAGGCAGAGGGAGGGGAGAAGAAAGGAAAAAACAGTTGCCAGGAGTATAACAGAACAGAATGCCACGCACCACACGTGGCTGGCGCAGTGGGCAGCAACATCTGCTGTGGATGAGGCTCCCTGGTGTAGCTGCCGTGCGTGCATATGCGTGTATGAGGAAATACCCGGCTGTGTGCTTCAGGAAGCCGCTCGGGACTCTAGTCTCACTATTCTGAAATGCTGCCTCAGTGGCGGCCTCTCGCCATGGGTTAGATGTTCAGCCAACTTCTTCTTGCGAAGTATGTTGCAGGCTAGAGTGAGCTGTGGAAAACAAGCCCGAGAAAACCCACAAGGGCCTCCTGACCCATTTGAAGCTTTCTTCTGCCAAGTTCTCATTACTGATCTTAAATAGAAAGGAAAACAATGTACAAGACTGAAGGGGCTATGGAGAAGCCACTGAAACAAAAGGCAAACTTAGTATCTTTGGACTAGAGAGATGGAGACCAGGGTGAGGCAACAAGTCTACGTTTTCAAAATAGGTGTGTGGTTTTTGTTTTGTTTTTAGTTTCGTGAGGCATCCAAAAGACTAATTTTCTCTCTTCTTCTTGCTACTCTGTTCAATGAAATAGAGGCAAAATAGAAATAGAACAGAAATAGAGGCAAAATAGAGTATTTGTATTTTCCATAGAATGTTAGCATCCTCTCAAAGGAGGCTTCTGAAGGAAGAAACTCTAGGCTGTTGACCTGGAGCTGGGATGTTGCAGGGAGTCTCAGATTTGAGCTGTGGTCAGCCTCTTTGCCAAGGTCTGTTATGATACCCAATTTGGGGGCCTGCACTTAGAAAGGCAGATTCCAAGAGATGCAAAACCTAGCTCAGAGCTATAGACCTGGAAAGAATCAGACTGAGTTGAAAGGAGATAGAGAAACTCTGCTTCTTTCTCTCTTTTTAATTATCTCTTTATCAGATCATGCTGCAGCTTTACATGTGTGCCTCCTGGCAGACATTCACCTTCCTGGTTGAGGCAGCCAGTGGGCAGCACACAGGCCGTATGGCCTGCAGTATGGTCGTACCCCCCACCTTGGCTGGCTTCATGAGACTTCTCACACAGGAATGACAATGATGACAATCCCACATGTGTGCAGCATTTTAGTGTTTACAAGCATGAGTTCATTTGAAAGACAAAAAAATTTTGTGTGTGTGTGTGTCAGGGTCTTGCTCTGTCATCCAGGCTAGAGTGCAAACAGAGTGGGACAATATATTTGCCAACTGTATATCTGACAAAGGACTAACATCTAGGATCTGCAAGGAACTCAAATGTGCTGAAAGGAAAAAACAAACAGCCCCATTAAAAAGTGGGCAAAAGACATGAACAGACACTTTTCAAAAGAAGATATATGGGCAGCCAACAGATACATGAAAAAGTGCTCAGTCTCACTAATCATCAGAGAAATGCAAATCAAAACCACATTGAGATACCACCTAACTCCAGTAAGAATGGCCATCATTAACAAAACAAACAACAACAGATGCTGGTGAGGATGCAGAGAAAAAAGGAACACTTCTACATTGCTGTGGATATATGTTAAAGGTCGAG